>BGPR01003507.1:97990-135259 GCA_013235015.1 Araneus ventricosus
CTCGCTTTTTCTCCGTTTTGACATGATTTATTGATTGTTTCATCTTTATTACTCCAATTTGCCTCACGTGATGATAATGGCTTCTGTGCACCGGATCTCCTTCCAACAAAATCAACATTTTGCCCTTGAACTGTCTGCGCTCGAATTTTGCTCAACTCGGCTGTTTTTCCTAGGTCAATAGCTCTTTCTAAACTTAGATCCGATTCTCGTAGCATTCTTTCCTGTAGACTTGCATCGCCAACTCCCAAAACAATTCTGTCACGGACAACTGAATCAGACTGATCTCCAAATTCACATGATTTCACCAGCTTCTTTAAGTCCATGACAAACACGTCGAACGTCTCACCTTCCTCTTGACAACGTTGATTGAAGATAAACCGCTCAACGACGACATTCCTCTTAGGAGTTGTGAACTTTTCAAAGTGGTTCACCACTTTATCAAAGTCTTTCCTGTCCTCAGCTGATAAATTGAAAGTGTTAAATACCTCAACAGCTTCCTCTCCAGCAGCATTCAGCAGAATCGCCACTTTTACTTCCGACGATTTCGCCTCATTACCTGAAGCTATGAGATATATCTCAAACAATTGTTTGAACCGACGCCAATTGTCGGCCATGTTGCCGTTGAAGTTCAAACCTCGTGGTGGATGGCAACCTTCCATTATGCTACGATTTTTATTTCGTTCTATTTCTCAAACTAATCCCGCAAGTTCTAGGTTAATAGACTACGCCATGTTTTATTGTATATTCTCATTTTTATAACATAACATATAAGAGCGTCTAGCAACCATCAGCTCCAGTACATACACAGTCAACATCTATGTGATGCCATATCCTTTTTTAACCAACCCCAACACTAAGTGTTGCCACATATATAACATCTTTCCCTTTTAGCAAACATAAAAATACAAAATAATAATTTTTTAACTATAATACAATTACAAAATGATAATGATAATATACATAATGATCTGCCTTAACTGGGTGAAAAAACCTGTAAGTTCGCCAACAATATAATTGACTTCAGATAAACAGGAAAGTTGCGGGACACTCTATTAAGACATTGACCGTTTTTCTCTTATGAAGACAATTTCGTACAGTCGAGCAGAGTATTTGACAGAAAGTACAGAGAGAGAGAGGAAAAGAGGAGACACGGAATGAGGAACATGCAAGATAGATAGAGAGATAGAGGAAAAAGAGAGTTAGAGAGTTCCGAGCAAGCTGCAGCGACATGCCAAGAAACTTGGAGAGCAGCTTACCTCTTCCTTGTTCAATATCTTGGAAAAGAGTGAGAGGGATTTGGGAGCGGTGCCCAATGGAGATTTCTGTGGAATTAGGCAACGGCTTAAATCCACAGTCAACAAGATTATCAGTCTTTTCAAAGTAAAAACACTACATAGACCTGCTGGTTGGGACCACACAGGATCTGGAGATCTGCCTCGTTTTAGGGCGGTAGTCTCTGGGATTCGGAAAAGCGATTGTGGCAAGGGTTATGAAAACGGTTTGAAGTTTAGAACCGTTTCCAAAAGCACAAAAGTTTGATGACGAGTTTTAGCCATGCCATCACATTTCTAATCGAAATCGATCAAATTTTATAGAATCTTGAACACTTTAGATGAGCTAAGAAATGTTAAAAGATTTTAATTAATAACAACTTGTAAAATGTAATCGAAAATTAGTCAAATGTGTGAATTTTTTTTTTTTGGTTAGTAGAAAATTTTGGTTATACTCGAAATATTCAACACGATAACTTAACTTTTTGGGCGAATGCTATTAATAAAAATCCAAATATTATTCATTAGAATATAGGTATATTTATCGGTATGTTTACACAAATGCCTTTTTGATTTTTATAAAATATAACAAAAATACAAATCCTGGTAGAAGCTAAATTGGTAAGGATAGGTAATAGTAGGTAATTAATCATAGACGTAGATAAATACACTCAAAAAATTAATTGAATATTATCATAGTTACATACAACAAAATAAACAAACAAGATAGGTTTAAATTTGTAAAATATATTGCAAGCATTGCTACTTCTAAAAGTGTAAGAAACATTCGCCATCACTATAAAAAAATTTGTAATTTAAAAAAAAATAAATTTAAAAATCTCGAAGGAATTTGTCAAGTGTATTAATTGCTAATTTTATATTTTTAGCAAAATATTCATTTTTCTCTTGAATCATTTGAAAACATTATAAACTCAAGAAATATAACCACTAAGAGCATTAAAATATATTAATATATGTTAAACGACACTTCTTAAAAAGATATTATTTACAACTATTCCATTTTGCATTTGTTTGTAAAAATTTAAATTCAGAAGAACAGACAGCTAAATCAGAATGGCAATGTAATAAAACAAAGTTTTAATATACTTCTAAATCAATATAATATATCTTATTTAGAACTCTATTTTTTTCTTCCACGAAAGTTTTAAGAATTCAGAATCAGGCTTCATTTGACAGCATTCATTAAAATTAAATAGCTTAAGCCTTTGGTTAATTAAAATTATTGAAGAAAGATGGTACATTACCGTAGCAAACTAAGCATCAAATAACTGTATTTAATAGATTATATTTTATAAAGTAGTAAAAAGCATTAAACAGTTGTCCATTTGCGTCACACACATAGCAAGTAGCACAGTGCATCTTACAGTGCAAGACACACTCAGTGCATGCATACATTTAAAGGCGATCCATCCCGTTACGTGATGAAAACGTTACGCACCTCTACGGCTCCCCTCCATTTGTCCGCGGCGTGTCGCGCAAGTTCCAGCCTCCTCTGCTTTCTCGTCTGGTGCTTCTTATAGATGATCTCGATGATAATCAGCCCCACGCCGCCCACGATACCGGCGCCCACCAGAATGAAGACCCCTGCAAAGCAAACAAACATCAGAAGTACGATCAAACACTGATTTTTAGATTTGCTATTACTATTTTGCAAGTCCATTCCTTCGGAATTCATTTAATCAATTCATTTGGCACTGAATAATTGTACAGCACAAATTCTTAACCCTGTGGTACTGTCGCTGGCTAAATGAAAAACCAGCCTTATTACAAAGAGTTCAGCCATTTTGCATTGCACAAGGCTAACCGGTGCATCTTCGAATCATCCAACACTTTCCAATCAGTCTGATATTTTTTAGGCTTACTGCAATGAATCTGAACCTTGATTTTTATAATTATGGTTATTGTTATTTAGAAAGCATATTTCTTTAGAATTCACTTAACACTTTCATCTCAAAAGGAATAAGTGTACAGATGGTACTGTAGCAAGGTAATTGAAAAATCTTGCTTATTACACGGAGTTCCGATATTTTGCAAATCTCCAGGCTAATTGGAGAATCATCGAACACTTCCCAATCACCCTGATATTTTTTAAGATTATTACAATAGATATGAATCTTGATTTTTAGAGTTATAATTATTGTTATTTTTCTTCAGAATCCACTTAACTCCTTCATCTTGAAGTGAGTAAATGTACAGCACAAATTTTTAACAATATGGCATTGACGTAGGGTAGATGAAAAATATCGCTTATTGCACAGAGCTGCCTCATTTTGCAATGGGCCAAAGTAATTGAAGAATGATCCAGAACTTTCCAACTAACCTGATATTTTTTGGCTTAATTTCAATGCTTTAAATTATTTTGGAAATGCTTAAACATTATGGTTTTATCCAGGCTTATTCCAATAAGCCTTATCACAAGCTGACCTATTGACAAGTGCGCATATATAAAATTCTTTCAAGCATTGCTTTTTTAACGTTCTTTTCAATTCGCTACCGGTTACTTAGGTAAGCAAAATATAACTTAAAAATAAATATCTATTTGGTTTTCTTCACTATGTTATGAAGTTAAACAAAAAGCAATATCTTTTTTGTGTATGCCTATCATTTCCAAGAAAATCCTTCCATACATTTTTAATTTTAATTATATATCAGCGTATTTCCACTTTCATTCAAGTAAAATATGTACATTTTTTATTCTTTCCATTATTTATCTGTTATTAAACATTACCGTATACAAAAAATATTGCATTCCTCCTTAGTAATTGCGTTTATTTACACTCGCGTTGCTCTTCCATCTGCTGAAAATTTTTAACGCATTTATTTGCACGAAAATTACAGTGATTTGCTTAAAAATAACTTTAAAAAATTGTGGGAATCAGATGTAAAAGGATACGATAACCAAACCGACATCAATGAATATTTAATTTTATGAATTCAGATGAAGTTTCCTACTGCCGATGTTTTCCTAACTGTTGGTCAGAAATCGTCAAAGTTATGAGTTCCATAAACATCCGCGTCAAATCGTCAGCGGAAAATGTAACAATGGATATTTATGTGGATGTAAATCGAGAACATTTAGTTCCATAACACTTAGGCACAATTATTTCCAAGCAAATCTGTGGAATTAAGCCAATAAGTCCTTATATGGAAATATACGAGAAAGTCTAGAGAGGAGAACAATTCCGATTATTACACTAGCTTCAGTTTCTTCTTCTTTCTTCTTTTGATTGACTGAGATATTCCAAACAAGGTCAAATTTCAGGCTTAATTAGTTTAGTTTAGTTATATTAACGGCCCGTTTTGAAGCAACACGAGGGCTATGTTGGGACGGACCTCGTAATTTTGAACCACGGTCAGATGACGAGGGCGATACCTGAGCTGGAACCCCCTCTCCAAACTTCCGCACCACAGCAGCGGGAGGACATTTGACTCTCTACGTATGATTTAACGTGCAGCAGGCCCAATACACGACGGATCTTCAGTGGAATCGGGTTTCGAACATCCGGCTCCGAGGCCGGCACCTTGCCTCTAGGCCACCGTGACCTAAAATCTCTGGTTTAAAGAAGACTCCGAATGTTACACATTAAATGATTATCTTCTTTACACAGCTATTTATGCAAGGCATTTTTTAATTTTCTTGATTGCAGCCACTATAAATATTATTAACCTTTAAGTTTTTGAAATGTACATAATTGTCTGTATTAGAGTTAGCCTTTTTTCCATTTCCTCTTAATTATTGCAACAACTACATCAAGTTGAGTCCCCAGCTACATTTCCTGCAGAATTCAAGTTGATATTTGAGAGGTTCAGGGTTAAAGGGAACCAATTCCATGAGATTTATCTCTGAGAAAACAGCTCTCAATGTTGATTAGCTGCATTTAAAATAACAGTGGACTTCGAATTGTTCTTGCTCCCTAGTGGATACAAATTGAAATGTGGACTTGAATCATTATTACACAGAAAATATATCATTTCTGCACTACCATGGATGTGTTACTGCAGAAGGAGCAAAATATGGACTTGGTTCGATTTGAATCCTCCATTTAATCCCTTCTTGGCCGTTTTTTTTTTCTTTTATCTAATTTTCCGACCCAAAAAAGCATTTTTTATTGCAGAAAACACAAAATGATTATGTTTTCATTCAAGGCAGGAAATCTCATCGCAAAGACATGAAGAAAGTAGGATTATTGGCGCCATCTCTTAGCAATATTCAGAAATACAAAAAATAATCGAGGAATTTAAAGAGAAGTGTAGGTAGAGCCGAATTCACTCTCAACGATGCAATTTTTCTCTTCGTCGCATGGCATGCGACGCCGACCTTATGGGCATAAAAATGCCAAACGTATGACGCGCGACGCCAACCAAGAAGGAATGAAATCTTTTGTAAATTTCATGAAAGCTGTCTCTGTGATTTTCGTTTTTCTGATAAGTATTTGTTATAACATTTAATCGATATTACTCATTTTCATAAACCTACACCTCAACAATATTTTAAAATATTATGCAACTGCGGTCTAATCCCCTTATTGCAAATAATCTCAATAAATAAAATCGCTGGCATAAATGAGTTCTTTTAAAATTCTTTCGTGAAATTGATCGCACTTCAATAATTTGTGTAGTTGATAAATTCCCCAGTTAAAATGCAGGGTTATTCAAAACAATTTCACCGCTTACAAATGGCTATAACTTCCATATCTCTGTGACGCATATTCGAAGACATTGATCCGCGTTCGATAGCAGCATGCATGTTCTGCATATGGCTATCTAAATCTTATTATTATATGGCTATATAAATCTTATTATTACATGACTATATAAATCTTATTATATGGCTATATAAATCTTATTATTATATGGCTGTATAAATATTATTATTATATGGCTATATAAATCTTATTATTATATGGCTATCTAAATCTTGTAAAATTATTTCTTGTGTCTTCATTTCATTGGGATGTGCCGTAGATTCTGTCTTAACGCCTCCTTTGCATGCAACAGAGAACGAACTGAAGGTCAGCATAGAGAATGCTTCACATGGTAGTGAAATGAACTACCGCACGGATGTGGACAAGGGTAGTCACATACGGCAATTAATACATACCCAGATAAAAGTTTATGCTTCTTTCTGTATTGTGTTTATATGATTTCTTGCTATCATTTTTTACAAGGAAGTTATGACCATTTGTAATAGGTGCAACTATTTTGCATTACCCTGGATTTTCGACATCATTTGGAGCAATATCAAGTTTGGAAAGAATATAAAGCTTTATGCACGCGGGAATCACCATACGATTGCTTTTTTGCAACACTGGAATAAATTATAAGCATGAACATACTATAAAAATGTTAACAACTGAAATGTACCGAGATCATAAAAATAGATTATATATTCAGAAGGGATAATTATTTAGAAGGCTTATAAAACAGAAAGAAATGGATTTACTAAACTACGTCTCGTTTGAAACAGTGGGCCTCACAAATATGAAGGAGATAAAGATCTCCGATAAATATTATGAAAACGAAACAAAAGATTTTGAACATATTCCTGCGTAGTGAAATCATACAAAATAAAGAGTTTTTTCATACCTGCCATATTCTTCAAGCCCAGAGTTGCGGGAAATTTCTCATTTTTTTCACAAGTTTCACTCCCCTGCAAGATCCAACGATTATCCAGTTCTTCCATGTAACCACCTAAACAGACAGATACAAGAGCTAACTTTTCTGCAATGCAACTTAAATTTTATTTTTCTTTCAAAGTTCCAGTATTAAAAAAGAATAAAGATCAATATAATTTCCCATATTCAAATTAATAAAATTTATCATGTGGTGTGGTCATCAAACCTACGAGATTTCGATAAAAGTAATTTTGAAATAAAGGGTGCCCAAAAAAGTCCCTTATCACCCTTTTAACTACCGAATGGCTGCAGCTGTCTTCATAAGAGTGGTGTCTAGGTATGGTAAAGTGACTATGCACTACTGGATGAAACCACTTACAGCGCCACCTGCTGGAAAACGGTGGAGTTAGCGTTATTATCTCTAAAACGTTTTATCTCGAAATGTTACCGTAAGGTACGAGATAGAGGAAAAAATGAATTACAAAGTTGTAGAGCATCATCGATTTAGTACAAAGAGACACCTTATGGTCATGAATGCTAAAAACAGAACTCTTAAAATGCACATTTGTTTGTTTTCAACTCCGAAACGTATGGTTCCAACATGACGGTGCGCCTGCGCACAGAACATCAATAGTGAAGCAGTACCTGATGGAGGAATTCGGGGAACAAATAATTGGGTGTGGTGAGTGACCTCCACGTTCACCTGATCTGACTCTAATGTACTTTTTCCTGTGTGGATACCTCAAACAGCAGGTGTATGCGACCCCTCCGCCAACATTGCAGGACCTTCAACGACGCATTATGGATGTTTGTGCCAACGTGGGACCCGCTATGCTACACCGTGTGCAACGAGAAGTTCAAGCAAGGGTCCAGATGTGCGTTGTAGTTAACAGAGAGAAGTTTGGACAACGTAAATAAAGGTATCTTGTAATAACTAGTTTTTTTCCTTCTTTCTAAGAATGTTTTGTCACGTGTCAGTGTAGGAAATCGCGAACAAACAAATACTTATTTTAAGCATTCTGTTCCAAGCATTTACGTCCACAAGGTGTCTTTTTTATTAAATCGATGATGTTCTACAATTTTCTAATTCACTTTTGTCCTCTATCTCGTACTGCTTTAGAGATAATAACGCTAACTCAACCGTTTTCCACCAGGTGGCACTGTAGTTGGTTTCATCCAGTAGAGCATAGTCACTTTACCATACCTAGACACCACTCTCATGAAGAAAACTGCAGCCATTCGGTAGTTAAAAGGGTGGCAGAGGACTTCCGTGGGCTCCCTGTATATAACAACAAAGGTCATGCATCATCTGTCTATTCGGAAAATTGTCAGAATCATATAAAACTTGCTTTATGATCATCGTTGGAGAAACAGATCCATTTACTGCAGATATGGATGATTTAGCTCCTAAATATATGGGGATAGGTTGCTTTTCTGGAGAATTTTCAGAGGAAAGTGGCGAACATGCTTGCGTTTCAGTTGGTGAGCAGTCAACCGAATCACAGAGAGCAATTAACTGCTAAAGCCCACATTGGTCTACCGAATTTTTAACGATGCTGTTAGAAACACAGCCAGAATATTGAACCCATAACTTCTTCTTCCGATTCGTTTCCATAACTATATCATACCCTAACCTAGTGGACCACTGGTGATCTTTCTCGTTTGTTACCAGCTCATATGAAGAAAATAATCGTCTTATACAGCAACTCTATAAAAAAACAATCGTCTAATAGAGAAGCAGTGTATGATTTTCAAATATCAAATAAATTAATAAACTGGTATTTGATTTTAACATATCGAATCAATTCATAAAAAAACAGATCTTAAAAGCGGTATTTAAATTTATCAAACGAAATTATCTTCGAAATATCTCCATAAAATATATTCATAACTTCTATAGGAATGCATTGTCTAAGCACACTTCTATGAACTTCAATAATCGCACCCTCGTGATAGATCGCAACTTGAGACGGTCAACAAAAATGAAACGACTTTCGTGACTGTGGCGTGCCTTACTTTCGTGCATGCCTAGTAGGGCGAGCGTGACCTGGTCTGCCCAGAGGCTGAGCTTCTGCAGCCCGATGCCATATCCTGAGCGTCCGAATTGCTCGCCGGCTGTCACCAGGTTGCAGTCCTGGGCGGCTTCGTACTCGAGACGGGAAGAGTCCCAGATGAAGGCGCTCAGACCACTGCGAAAAAAAATAATGACAAATTAAACTAATCTTAATTGGATCTTTCATAAATATTTTTAAATGCTTACAGTTTTAATTATTAAATTATTTTATACTTGCTATTGAAAAATTTACTGTTTATGTCTATAATACTGCATAAGCCTTTATATTAGAAGGTGCACGAAACAAAAAAATATCCTTGACGATATTCAGTGATTAGTTCTTAACTTCGGCATCGAGATAAAAACTGAAAATAAAAATCGAGAAAAAATTGAAAGATTCATCCAGATTCCAAAATTTAATTGTGCAAAAATATGGGTTTTTATATAAAATGTTTCAGAATTCTTCCCCCACATGATAGAGCATAAAAATTTCTCTGTGGAACCGCGATTTCTTTGGTCAACCAACGAGGTTGAAGTTTTTTGCGAAAACTAGAAGGCAGCGATTGGTATTGTTGTCCATTCAGAAGCCTATAGTTCATTTAGTATCCTTCAGAAGCCTTTCATAGTATGATTCAGAAGCCTGATTTTATTTTTTGTTTGCTTGTTTTCGTGTATTTTGAATTGTACGCCCGTCTTACGCAAGGTTGAAAACTTTCTCTCAAGTCTATCAAAATTTCAAACTCGAATCCCACTCACTCTTTTGGCGTGATCGCTCATTTCCTCCTATTTCAAAATATACACTCATTGTTTGAAAATACACAAAAATTTGACCTATCCACGTTGATGCTTGAAAACTTACAACTGCCGTCTGTGAACGCCTCGATATTGCATCCAGGCTCCTGTAAATGAGCAGTGGCCAAATGTAAATTACGCTACTAAACATGTTTTAGAGGATTGCCATTTACCACATTCCATATCAGCCAGATGTTCTAAACCCTGGATTGCTTGGCACTTCTGGTTTTTTATAAGGTCATATTTTGCTAAATTGAGCCGACATTAACCCTGGGATGGAAACGTGGAATCGTGATGATTCCTCGACCTGTTCCAACTGATATCCCACCGTGCTCCCAGAAAGAAGGGTGAAATCTATCATCACTAACTATGCTACTTACAAACCTTGAGCCTTTAAGAACCAAGAAATGCCGGTGTAAGATTTCGCGCCTCCAGTTCAGCAGACAGTTTTTCAAACCATTTAGTCAAACCGACTCCGCGAACAAGTAAAATTGAACCAAAGAAAACGATTCAGCACACCATGTGCCACCAACAGAATCATTCGTTAACATTGAAGATTTCAAAATGAATGAAAGGCTTTGCAATTTTTTTACGAAAGATTCTCTAATGTTACAACTTGGTGATAGACGATGAATTAATAATTTTTTTAAAAATATATGAAATTTATATGAAAAAGGAGGAAAATAAAAATTATTCTCGCTAAATTTGTTAGGTCATAAAGTCTTATATCTAAGAGCAGGAGTGGAATTGACTCCATGTTTGCACTGAAGGGTTGCAGAAGCGACGTTTTCATTCCAGAGTTAAATACACAAATTTTCAAAAGTTAAGCACAATTTTTAAGATGGGAAAAATTTGGAGTTAATATGGATACAATGGTTCGCAATTAGTTGTGGAGAGTAGTGGGGCATGCAGTATTCGGACTCACATTTTAAAGTGAAAATCTCGTCACGAGGGTATTTAGGAGGGCAACTAGAAAGTGATGAAGGCGAAAAGGGATTTCGACTCATTCCGTTTCACAGAAAGCTGCTAATGAGTTGAAATTGTCATCAATGGTTATGTTTGAAGTGCCTAATATTTACATGCATTTTGGTAAAAATAACATGAATATTCGGGAAGATATAAAGGTTTCTTTAAAAAATCCCAAATTTTGCCGAAAGTTTTTTACTTACAACATGCAGTGTTTTTAAATAAATTAAACGCAACTTACAGAATACGTGACAATATGTCAGAGAAGCATTCTCTTAAAATTGGAAGTAAATACCTTGAATATTAGAGAAAATATGAGTATTTGTAGTAAATTATTTTTTACTGCGCATGTGCGAAACGTAGCACAATTTTTCCTTCATAACTTAAGAGTCAGATATATAGGGAAAGTAATATGAAAATTTCAGTTCAGTATCGTTAGAATTCAAAAAGATGTCAGCATTGCAAGAGCTGAATTGCTTTTGTTCTATAAGAGAAACAAAATGATGAGGGTTCATGCACAAATAGAATTTTTAAAACTTGAATCTTCGAATAGTTCCCATAGAAATGCAATTTAAATTATGTATTTAATTTAGAAGTATACATAAGTATTCAGGATATTCAACCTTCATAAAATTCAATATTACTCTTCGAAGATTCAAGTTTAAAAAATATCAATTTATGCAGGAACCCTCTTCATTTTGTCTCTCTTAGTGAACAAAAGCAATTCAGTTCTTGCAATGCCGACATCTTTCTGGATACTAAAGGTACTGAACTGGAATTTTTATATAAGTTGCCCTATATATCTGGTTCCGAAATTCTGAAAGAACAATTACGCTACGTTTCGCACATGCACAGTAAAAAATTATTTACGACAAATACTTATATTTTCTCTAATATTCAGGGTATTTACTTCCAGTTTTACTACAATGCTTCTCTAACATATTGTCACGCATTCTATAAGTTACGTTTAATTTGGTTGAAAACTCTGCATGTTATAAGTAAAAAACTTTCGGGAAAATTTGGGATTTTTTTAACGAAACCTTTATATCGTCCCGAATATTCATGCTATTTCTACCAAAATGCATGCAAATATTGTGCACGTCAAACAAAACCATTGATGAAAGTTTCAACTCATTATCAGCTTTCTGTGAAACGGGATGACTCGAAATCCCTTTTCGTCTTTATCACTTTCTGGTCGCCCCCCTAAATGTCCTCGTGACCAGATTTGCACTTTAAAATGTAAGCTCCTAATACTGTATGTCCCACGACTCTCCACAACTAATTGCGAACCATTATATTCATATTAACTCCGAAATGTTCCCATCTTAAGAACTGTGCTTAACTTTTGGAAGTGAGTGTAGTTAAATGAATCATTATAACTATTGATATAAAAATAGGCATCAAAAATTAAGAGCTTTCATTTTAATTTGATGACAATTAGTGTTATGAACGTTTGGTTTTTCATATAATAAGTGACATGTTATTAGCTATTTTCTTAACCTTATTTAATAAATTATTCACTTTTATATGCTTATTTATATTATTGCATAAAAGAATAATATTTATTCAAATTACTGCTTTTAAGTCGAAAGTTCATCAATTATTTTGAATTAACAAGGAAAATCGGGCTGATTCGTCTATGAAAATGGAAAACTCACTCTGATTTGACAGCTGCTATGGCTTCTTCTGCACTATCATAATTCTTGCCTTCCATCGTTCGATACATGTTCGATAGTTCCACTTGTCGCCGGAAATACATGTCCACAGAACTGCCTTTCACAGTAGCATATTTAAAGTTGTCCATTGGATTTCTAAGCTGGAATAGCAATCAAGTATAACTTTTGAGAGAATAATACTATTCTTCATTCGTACAAGCATATTTGATAATACCTTTTACATTTAAGTGTGATATGCTGATGATATTGTTCGACAGATGAGTCATAAATTTAATATAAAAAGCTCTCGATTTTACTTCATCATTCCAAATCAAAAAACGATTCTCATAGAACGGTTAAAATTTATTCCTATTTTAGAAAAAATAGTATATTTTCTCTATTTTCTTTCAAAATTTATTTATTCAAATAGATGCGATTTATAACTCAAACATATAGATATAAAAGGAGACAGAATAAGAAATAATGTCTCCTTTTCGTCTTTGGTGAGGGCTAATTTAACTGCCACGTTGAAAATAAAAGAGGTAAGAACTGACGAGACGGATAAATTATTGCATAAGACAATCAAGTATGCAATAACTATTTTAGTTGACTCATTCTTCCCATTTGTATAGTAGTGTGGTACGTGGTTGTGTGAACAAGTGACAAGGTAGAGAAATTATTGCATGAGACAATCAAGTAAATTATAACTACAGGGTGAAAAAATATTGAGCTATATGAAATAAAAAATAAAATTTTCAAAAACTACTGAGTTCAAAAATTTTATTCAAATTATTTTAAAAGTAACTACGGATATTCGGATTTAGTTTATGACATGTTCGATATGCTTGCCATCAATGGCTATGACGTAGCGCAGACAAATAGCAAAATTCTGTAAAAATCGCTGAAGTGTCAAGACATCGACACTACCAGTTCTCTCGAACTTTTCAATCACATTTTTGATTGTTATAACACTTGGACCGGTTGTCTTCAGCTCGTACACGGTCGCCAATTTCCTTTGAGCCGCAATCGGGCTGTTATTGCTCGAATAGTAGGCCTTGACTATCGATATACATTAAGAAACGCTGTATAATTGCTTAGTAGTTTTGAGCTGAAAAGCGATGTTCAATTTCCCCCCCCCCCAAATTTTTCTTTTCCCCATAGCTCCGTTACGATTGAAGATATAAAGAAAATTACAATTAGTGTAATTATATCCATATCATAACAAACTACTTTTATACTGAAAGTTTTTTGACAGCAAGAATTACTTAGAAGTTATGAGCTCCCATCAGCCACATTCACTTCCACTTTTTATACGGTAAACAAGCTGACATACCTGGCTTTGCTACGGATTTTAATCCGAATTCTTCTGCATTCATGTCTAATATTTTTAATGTGAAAACTATTATTGCATAATAATTATAATGCACAAATTCCATTTCTTATCTGAAACGTTTTTAATTAAAATGAGAATATCAATTGAACCAGACGATTTTTAAAATCAGCCGTTTTCTCCATAAATTATTATTTGTTATATAGGTACTTCAAATTTTGTAAACAAGTACTAAAATAAAATAAAGTTTTTATCAATATTTTGAAACAATTACATTAACTAATTAATTATTCAATAATTTAAAGCATGAAAATAAATTAAATCAACAGTTGGTCCTGATATAAACTGTATATATAGGAGATATTTACACTGCTGGGATGTTTATTTCTTTGACTCCTACTTGTTAAATGATTGGGATATAAAAAAAAATTTAGTCAATGTACTGACAAATAAATCTAACATAACCTTTTGAGTAGAATAATAAAACGTTGAAAACAAAATCACGAAGTAATGTTACAAAGATGTAATGTCGCTTTCCCGCCTCGCTTGTCTTATAGTTGGGGAGGGAGTTTTACAGGGATAAGCACGGAGTGAAGAGCAGCGACCATTCCGGGATCCCTGACCTTGGCGACCATTTTGGCGACCTTGGCGACAAATCTATGATTCCAGAAAATGCGACCCTTTTCTTGATATCTCTATTAGGAAAGGAAATACGCTTGAATAAACGAGAAAACTCCATGTGACGTCAAGGCCTGTCGGAGAGAGTATATAAGGACCGCGTTTGGATCAAAAAGAGTAGTGTTGATCCACTGGAACGACTTTAGATTTTCGTCCACAGTGCGAGATAGGAAGCTGGTGAGCTGAGCGCTATTGAAAGTGCTGTTATTGTCGTTATTAGTGATTTGCTGACTGTTTGTGTTGCTAAATATCAAAGTGCTGAACTGTTATTACCTGTGAATTGTTGCCTGTTCACGTCGCTAATCTGTGCAAGATCTATTTGTGAATAAATCTTCATTCTCCATTATCCTGCGTGCTGGACTGTTTACACTATACACCCACAGAACGATTTTTGTAGCAGTAAATATTGCAATGTGTGGAAACAATAAGGTCATTGGCTATGTCTATATTGATCAGTATGGTATATTTCATTACTTTTGTAGCATTGACGTAAAGGAATATAGTTTATAGTATTCCAAATTCAAAATTTTCTATTTAACCCTTTTCTGCGCTCTCCTAGTAGTAATTACGCAGTAATTAATAATAGAAAAACAATGAAAATATTACTAAAATGAAATAAATATCAATGAAAATATTAAGAAAAGACTCAAAAAATTATTCATTTCAACCGAGTCTAACAGTTTGGCGACTTACCCTGGCGTCGTTGATGCCAGTGAGAGATGTTTCGGGTCTATCCAACACGAGAAAAGCTGCCAAGTTGGCAGTGTAGGATGCTACTACTATCATAGCAAAGCCGGCCCATACCATGCCTAAAACGCGAGCACTGAAGCTTCGTGGTGTACCTGAAGAAGAAAAATAAATATACATATCTCTGGAGAGAATGTTCATGTATTACGAATTAAAAAAAAAAAAAACAGCGTTTATTATTGAACAATATTTTTTAAAATAATAAAATTAAGATTCCTTTATAGCACATAGATATCGCATATAGAATATTTTTACGAAATTGTTCTGTTTTAAGGAAAATCTGTTACAAAAAAAATAATAATGCTCCTCTTTGAATAAACCTATTTCTACGCTCAGCAAATACTTCATTTGCTTGTTATGGCTTCTTAAGCCTTTGACTGTACATATGGTCCTTTAATTAGGGTGGTTAAGTATATTCATACAAAACGTTTTCTGGAGGGGGAAGGTTCTATAGAACTACTGCCGTAATTGCCTTGTTATCCAACATTATGGTAATTTATAAGATTAATCTCCGAATTAAGTAACAATGGATGGTTTGGCGTCCATAATATATGCAAATTATTCTAGAAGCGATAATATATGCTCAAACTAATTATTTTCTGGAAAAATGTAATCCATAATATATACTTAACGTAATTGTTTCTTTAAACCAGTAATAATTCTAAACTGATTCGAACGGATACTATGTAATGTCATTTGCATTTCACTTCACATTAATTCAATGTACTTAATTAGTATTTACCTGAAAAGTAACTGGTTTAAAAGTAAGACATGTTTTACTAATACGACTATTTAGTTTAATGAAGTCAGTACTATTTGTACGATATTGATATTTTAAATGAAGTTTTCATAATTGTTTCTGAATAAACGCTTTTATATAATCAAGAAATAAGAAATAATTTGGAGGGTTCTTAGGTTTCACTTTGATGCTATATAGATTCAATGTCATATTTGAACATTAGTCAATGTCTGAAGTGAATAATATAATATCAACCCAGCAGTGGCGTAGTGACGGGCGGGCGGAAGGGGGAAATAGATGCCCCTGGCGTCAGTCTTTAGAGGCGCCATGGAGACAAAACGTTAGTTCATTTATGCCTCTTTTTAAAACAAAATTTTGTGGAGGCGAAGTTATCATCACCGTTTTGTTGCGCATTTTTGTGTCTGTAGCTGTTATGTCAATAAGTGCAATAATTGTGTGACATTGCTCTTGAGTAACACCTCTATTTAAATATTTAACTTGCTGTTTAAAATATGGTGAGGTTGTTTGTAGTTGATGCCCGCAACCCTAATTCGTGGTCATTTTTCTCTTTCCCGGGGGAACATCAAAAGACTCTACAACCTTTGTGTTGAATCGACCCTCCCGCGTTATGGAATGGAATACTAGTATATAGCGCAGCCATTAACCATTATCAAGTCAGTGATGACGCCTATCATCCTTCCTGTGCTACTTTTAATCAACCTAGGCAATAGGCATGCTTCTAGATAAACAACATACCTTCTCCGATTCCGCTATTGAGCAGTACTCCCCATGCAAACCAGATGGCGCTGGAGAGGTTGAGGGCGTCTTCCTCGGTGGCGTCACTGCTGGGCAGTTTGTAGCGCCCGAAGGGGCTGAAGCGGTCCAACAGGTAGAGAGCCAGCGCCACCACGTGCACGGAGACCATCACAAGGATCCACAGGGTCTTCTGGAAGGGTTGCAAGAACGAGGCGAGGGTCGAACTTTTAGGATGCTGGAAAGAGAACAGGCTCACTGAATGTCTACATAGAGTTTCTCAGCGACTCTATTATTAAGAAAACTGACTGGTTCGAAATTTGTAATTTCAGCATTAAAGAAAACTACCTCTTTAATGGTATTCAATATTATAAACAGATTTAAGGCATTCCGATGTGTGTTACATTCTCCAGTTCACTTGCCAATGTCTTCTTGCACTTTTTTGAAGATAAAATTATTATAAATAATCTAATTTGCGGTTACAGATTGATAGATGATCTGCTTATTTTAAATTCTAACAACTTAGATTTCATTATTAATTGTTATACAAGAGAACTTAAACTTAATAAAACGAACTCTCATCAAAATGAAAGTACCTTCTTAGATATTAAAATAGAAATTTCTAAATGAAAACTTTGATTGGACTTTTTGATAAAAGAGCTTAATTTAATTTCAAGTGTAAAAATCTTTGTGATTATCATTCCAATATAGATTCTAGGGTTTTTAGAAACGTAATTTTTAGTCAAGCTAACAGAATTAAAAAAATATGCAATAATAGAAATGATTTTTAATGACTAACAAATGTTTTTTCAAAGAACCTCAATGATAACCATTTCCTTTTTAATATTCATGACATTAAATATCTTATCCTTGAAAGCAGTCTGGAATATAAACTGGAAGAAAAAAATGGGAATTACTTATTCAGGCGGGAAGTTCGCGTTGATTTGTAATAAAAGTGAGGACATTTTATCTCTCTTCTAAGCGTGGGATAAGTTTATTTTTATGAAGTCTGTTATTCAGCCCGATGGCTAATATTTTTAAATCAATCTCATTAGCGTTTTTATGTTTGTGTTTGGTTTTCCTTTTGCTTTTAAAATAATGCTTATTAGATAGTACTGGTCTCCTTTGTCTTTTGTTGGGAAATTTGGGGCTGGGCTAAGAGAAGCTATATTTGGAGTAATGCAAGCTTCTTACAGAAACATTTCCCAAATATTTTGAATCCATTCCGAATATAGTCCTTAGCCCTTGACAAAGTGGACTTGAATGGATTCCTTGTTTGTTTAATTCGATTCTCTCAGAGTATTTTTTTTAGTTTTTTGCTTTCTTTGAATGATTTTGATTTACATCTATATAGACACGATATTTTCTAGGTACGCACTTCAAAGATCAATGTTTGTAATATTGAAAGCTCAAACGTTATTTTGAAATTCAATTTAAATATGATACATATATATGCTGTTTTTTTCCTTCGAAGGTGATAAAAATGTTAGGGATTTTGACATGTCATTTTTCATTGATGTTAAATTAGATTAGCCAGCAACAAATTTCGTAAAATCTGGAGTTTTTGCTGGAAACAGCTTAAAAACGATTTTTTTTTACTTAGTTTAATTTCCAGTTTTAGGCTCGTTGTAAATGGCTAACTACCATACTCGTTAGTTACAAATGGAAAAATCAATAATAATTTTTGATTCTTGCAACAAATGGGATTTGCAGAATGTGTCAATTAATTGTGATATTGCAGACATTATTTGGTGTTTCTTAAGTGTAGGCTTAGGTATAACCTCGATACCTTCTCTTTAGTTTCGTGTATACGAAATATGCGAAGGGTCCCATATAGCAATTTTAGTTTGCAACAAAGTTCAAGCAGTCTTGCCATGCAAGTCTGCAAACTTGCAGCAAGTTCAGCACGGCAAGACTGCAAGTTCATAACAAGACTGCAACAAGTTAACGCAAACTTCGAAGTCACCATGCGACAAACTTGCCGTGAACTTTCGTGTCAAGTTCATTGCAAACCAGTAGAAAAAATAGTTTGCCATGTCAAATTTACTGCATATTCAGGGGTATTGGGTAAACTGGGGTATTTTTCTTCTTTCTTCAAAATCGTTCCTACAGAGGGAAATCCCTTTTTTCCACCCTCTTTTATCGTGGAATAGGACGGTGGCCTTGCCCCTTTTTTACCTCCCCCTTCTTCTGACCGCAAACGAGGAGTGTACCGAGTTATTTTTAACGGAACAGACTTTCACGATCCAAGGACAATTATGCTATGTTACTTTGCAGGAGTTTCGCTGCAAACTTCTCTCGTCAAGTTTGTCATGACAAGATAATATCCACAAAAATTCACATTTGCCGCAAATGTGCATCCTATCTGGGGAAAGTATTTTAATCCTCAAATTAATCGACCTCAAGACTAGTCATCAAGACTATCCACGTTATGTCCAGAAAAACCATTTTTGAAATCATGTTTGTATGATGAACGTGATAACTCTAAAACGCAACAAGCTGCACGTTGAAAATTAGTATGTCGTCTTTATAACAAAATTTTAGACTAAATATTTCAACGAGAAGTTTGTCTGTCCGTTCGTCCGTGTTCACATGAGCACGACGATTCAAAACGAAATGAGCTAGATTTATGAAATTTGGCATAAGTTTTTCGGCATAAGGCTTGCGGTATAAAACTTCTTTTCAGAATTGTAGATCTTTTCTCATATTTTGGACCAAATCTGACAAAGGGTTGGCTATCTTTTGGTCTGTTTATTCGTGCGTACTTTTATAGTATAACTCGACACGCAACAAGGTAGGTGGATAGATATTAATGTATGATTATCACATCAAAATTGAAGATCTGTTTCTAGTATTAGTCTAAATCCGTGCAAAGGTAGACTGTTCGTGTATGTGAATAATTGACATCACTATTGTAGATTTATATAAAAATTTTGATCTCAATCGGTCAAAGAGAAGAAACCCGAAATGCGTGCTTGCTTTTCTCTGTATTGACTGCGCAGACATACAAGAAACTCGATTATTGTGTAAATATACGACGAAGTCGAGGAGAAGAAAACTTAGGCTAGTTTTCTTCGTTTTGTGGATGCAGAACTTCCTAAGTATTGCTTCTATACAGTTAACAACTATATAACTTAATAGGATGGTTGAAAATTATATAAATTAATATGATACTTTTCAGAATGAGAGTAAGTTTCAAACTAGATTTTGATATCTTCCCATAAACAGGACCAATTTTGCGAGTTATTATTATTATTAATAATTCAACGGGAGGGAAAAAATTTCTGATTTATTGCTATGATTTTACTACTGCTTTAATTTTTTTATTCTTTTCCTTATTTCTTCTTTTGATTCACTGTATTGTATTACACGTATTTGAGGATTTATATTTTAGTAGCTGTGGATTTATAACACTTATGGATTTCCTTGTTATATGGATACTCATGGAACCAGTGAGTAACTCTACACTAACTGTAATTATTAATGACTTAAAAGAATTGTATTTCATATATATATTGTATTTTTGTATAAATTTTTCTCTTGAACTTAAAAATTTTGTATATAAATCTTCCTTAATAGTGGTCATTTCGGATCTACTCGTTGTGTGATTGAGGTTGTATTATTTTTGTGAACTTCATTATTTTCTTTATTTATTAATCATCTTCGTAATGTATTTTTGTATTGGTTTCATTGACAGTGTATCAGTTTGTTTTAAAGTACAGTTTATATGAATTTTCAGGTTTTGTAGTCGTGTGGATTTTTCTTTTGATTTTTGTATTGGTGGGGGGATGGGCCTTGGTGGCTGTTTTGTGGGCTGCGAATACCAGATTAGTCCTAAGATTTGGTTGTAATTCGCGTCTTTGGAGTCATTTGTTTTCTTTTCCAAGCCTTAGTCTCATTAGTCAAAATTGACACCTTTTTTAGGAAAGGCAAAGAAGCAGAGCCTCAGGTAGTTGCGGTGTAGTAGGAGGCAGCTTCTCACTGCCCGACCGGTTCCATTGTTGGAGCAGTTTATTGCTCGATCGGTCATCAGTTATGCCGTGTGCATTAGCAGGACGGTCTTTCTTTTCTGGTTATTCTGCACTGCTTCCTTGGAATGGGTATTTAGATTTGACCAGTATCTGAAGCATACTCACCTTCTTCTCCAATATGGTGATACCCTGGTATTTGAAAGGCTTTGAAAATTCGATGGCCTGAGACCTTTCGGGATTTATTGTGAGCGGCGCCACGACCATGTCTGCGCGCTCATACACCAGGTCACCGACCATTCCTGTCCAAATCTTCTTCTCCGAACCGTTCACCTGAACAGCAAGAGATTGTGTCAAGAAACATTCATTCAAATCATTGCAAATGTAATAAATAATTTGGTAAGACTATGATGCTTAAATTTGTTATATTAATAAATATTTTTAATTCTGATACATAATGGATACTTCTTACTTAATGAATATTTGCATATTTAAATGACTGATATTTTTTGTTTCTTGAATTTTATATGAGACTAGTTATTTGTGTCTATTGAAGACTAGCCAGTTCGCCAGAAATATTGGTTGAGTTTAATTCAATTACGCATAAGTTCCAAAACGATTAATGATGATAATAATGTAATAAGTGAAAACATGGAAAGATACTCTTGAAAGTTTTTCTACTTAGAATTTTTTATCTTATTCATTTATTCAAATAGTTTATAGCAACTCTTACTACAACCTGTTACAGTGCAAAAAGTTTAAGTATCCATTTTTTGTCCTAAATCATAAAAAAATGCATTTAAAAGTTTCTCACTTAGTCAAATTTTCATAAAAACTGTATTTAAAAGATTCTTACAGAGTCGAAACTTTCATAAAAACTAAAAAGTTTAAAAGCTTTGACTATATATAAAGTTCTTTGACTTTCGTATAAATATCTCACAAAGACTCTATAATAAAAACTTCCATAAAAACTGTATTTAAGAGTATATCATATAGTCAAAACTTCCACAGAAATTGTATCTGAAAGTATCTCACATAGTCAAAACTTCCGTAGAGTCCATCTTCCACTTGATACAGAGTGTATGTGAAATTTAGTTCCGTAGCCAGAGCATTCAGCAAATCCATGCAGTAACCTCGACAACAGTACATGTCTTGTTCACCTGCAAATCAGAAAGCACAGTTAAGCAAGCATCAACTGCAGGGATATTTTCGATCCTATGTTCAAATTCCTAACAACTACCGTGGAAAAAATAATCCGAAATAATTTCAGATAATCCTGAATGCATACATGCATGGACACGTATTTTCAATCAATTCCTTTAACGAAACAAGAAGAATTTTTTATAAAATATATTTTTTCACTTTGTGTTTCACTACATCATTTTACAAAGGTATTCGACTTTTTTTCCCTTTCATTTTGGCATACTTTATATTTTTAAAAATAATTGTTAAGTTTAGTTTGATGAAAGTTTATGCATTTTCTTTTTGTGTGTGTACGGATAGTATATCATGCTGTGCGATACTGAGCAATATTGTTCGATGTCATACAATATTATAACATATATTGTATCATATTATTAAATAATTCGAATATTGTACAATATCAGAATGCTATTGTGTGTGGAAGGGGGGGATTTTTTCTGAAAATTGTTGCGTTTATATTGTTCTCGTCTAACGTTTGAAAGTTTTATATAATCAGCAAGACAGTTTGGCCCCTTTTAGTAAATTTCACAATTCGGCTAAAACCATCCTTTTATTCAACGGTAAATAACTGCAATTTATCGGAGATGGAGGACCCTAAGTGAATGCACTCCGAGAAAAACAATCATCACTGCACGACATTTTGATCCAGATAATGGCATTTCTTTTCATCCTTCAAATATTCTAGATTTGAAACTGAAGTATACATCCTAACAGGTGTTGGAGAGGAGGAATTGTTAGCAAGAAGAGAATGGTTCGTGCAATGTAAAGAATTGTGGTATGCTGTTCTGCTATTTAATAATTTCCCCCTAAAATCCTTACCTATAGGATTTTGAGAGGGATATTCTGACTAAAACTTTTCATATGTATTTTCGCTTAATGAGGATACATAATATTTCACAGTCTGCGGAACATCAAAGCTATCAGTGTTCAATGATGTTCTACACTCTGTCATAATTTTTACATCTGCTCTAAAACAAAATTTGGTGATAATGGCATGTCTACAATTCACAGATCCGAATATTTCAGATTTGAGAATGTAAAAAAAATCCAGGATTCTGTTGTACATGGACCACAATCATTCCTGATCTATTTTAGTTATTTGGCCAAAACACTGCAGGTCTTTCATTCACCTGCATGTTCAAAAACGAACTGTCACATTCCAAAATGTGTTTATTGCCAAGAAATACATTTAAGACTTTAAACAATACCGACAGTTTAAGACTTTAATCAATACCAAGTTGATTATTGACTCATATACTGATATCAGATCAAACAAAATTGATCATGATAAACGAATCAGTCCAATTAAAACTCAGTTTCAACAAAGAATTATACACATTTCCATACAACTCGACTGATCGAAAACAGATTTGCGCGAGTCGAGGGTTTAATTTCAGATTCCGCAAAACTGAATGATATTTCAAGACAGCTCGATTGAACGGCAGAGTGATTTACGACTCCATGATTTCCGTTCAAATGCAGATTAAACTGAACTATATCTCAAAACAACTCGACTGAACGAAGAAGGTAAGATTTCAGTTTAGGTCAGCAAGACTGAATAAACCCAACTGACCACACACAGTGATTTGAAAATCACCGTCTTGATTTGATTTGCTAGATTAATAGCTCGTTTTCAAGCTGCACAATGACACTTGGACGGACATCATAATTTTGAGCCGTGGCAGATGCCATGGACAGCACATGAACCGGCAACTCCAAATTTCCACACTCTGCCAATATGCAGATATTTTCTCTCAATGAATTTAACGTGCACCAAGACCATGCATTCGGCGGACCCTCAGTGGAATCAGGTTTCGTATCCCAAAGTCCAAGCTCTGACATCAGGCCACCATGGCCTCATGAAAATTAAGGATTACAGGACGGATTCAGCATGCGAAACCAGAAACATATACCCAGGCTGAAATCCTTGATTTTTATGAAGATGTGGTGGCAGGTGACAAGTCTAGTCTCGAATTCACGCTTGCGTAGCCAAGTCTCTGTCACTATGAAATCAAAGATTTCAGCCTCAATTTAGGTTTCAGGTTTCACATGCCGACCCAGACTCGTCTGACAATAAACTGCGGTTCAATAAAACGACAACACCAAGCAGGATGGAAGTTATATCAACAAAAGTTATTGTAAATGAAAATAATGTAGACACAAATAATTTTTTAAACCTACGTTGGCCTACTAACCCAAAGGGTTTAGAATATTCTAATGGTCGGCATGGAAAAAGACATAACTAATTGAAATTACTAACTGCTGACCAAAACGGATGTGTTAAGTTTAATAGTACATGCGATTACCTTTAGTAGCTATTTCATGATTTTGAAAAAAACATGCGAGATAACTGAGGTCTCTTTTTTTAAATAAAAGTCGTGTATTTTAATATTTTTAAGGGGAGTCAGTACACCCTATACCGCCAATGTTAAATTGACCATTTTCTATATACCTTTTCTAACAATCTATTATAGATACATGTTTCAAATTTTTTATGCAGTTTAAGTAGACATTTATCTCTATACGGAGATACTATATCTTACATAAATATAGCTTAGTTTTTTTTCCGTGCCGTTTTCTAACACGAGATCAGCACTATTAAGAATTATTTTTGGAATATCAGAAAAGCATTTCACATCAGTATATACATTTATATATATAGAATAAGTGGTAGATATTTCAAGAGCATATATGAAGTAGATTTTGAGAAAAAAGGTACACGCAGTTTCAAAAATACAATTTTGAGATAATTCAAGTTAAAGGCAAAAATTTTGTGTTACATTAATCTGTTTACATGTTTCAAAGTTTATTTTAATTTACTTCTAATATGAACACAAGCAAAAGACTTGCATCGTTATAATGGTCTTGGACTGGAGATTTCAAATATATAAAAAATTCTGAGACTATATAGGGTACTGACTCCCTTTAATAAATATCCATAAATAATTAAATATCCATGAAAAGTACAGAGGGTCAAGCGATACTAATTTATCTATAAAACACAAATAAAAAATAGAGAAATAACTGTTTCTCCATTGTCAGTCATTTGATATTGATTGCTAATTGTCTGATTATTAAACCATTTAATAATTCTATTTCTAAGCATTAATCAAAGAAAATTATTTCCATTGAGAATAAGCTAAACTTACCACTGGTTCTGTTCATTCTGGGGCAAGGAATCTCGTCTTCGTTGCACAAAGATCTGTCTTCGACCTCGCGGATCCAGGTGAAGGGTTTTTCTGCTACAGTCACCACCTGACGAAACAAATTTGGCAAAACTAGATCAGATCCGATACTTGTGAATTTCTAGTTGCAATATCAAAAATGTTGGTACACGATGAATAAGTTTTAAAAATGATTTATTCAAATTAGTCCTAATTTTTTTTTATATTCTTTTTGACCGCAAATTTTTATGTAGACGATAGA
This sequence comes from Araneus ventricosus, assembly GCA_013235015.1. NCBI lineage: Eukaryota > Metazoa > Arthropoda > Arachnida > Araneae > Araneidae > Araneus > Araneus ventricosus. The sequence continues at coordinate 123,208 of BGPR01003507.1, forward strand.
TCACACATCAGTGATTTTTCCCTTTCTCGTATATGAAGTAAAGGAAGTGGAACAATCAATATGGATATTTGATGAATATCAATTTATTTAACCTCCTTGAATCCAAAGTAAACGATGTTTAGAATTATAATTGTCTGTGAACTAGAAACGCAAACTCTAGAAGGATGAAATTTAGTATTCTAGTTATTAGTATTTACTATTAGTCTTTAGAGTAAAGTTATAGATTTCTATCAAAGTTTTGAGGAAATCATCAACGATGAATTTGCCTGTTTGTCCATCTTTGGGCGATAATTCAAAAATGCAGCAAGCTGAATGGATGTAGATTGTCAAATGGTTTTATTACCAAAAATGCAGAAAAGTATCAAATTTTGAACCAAATCTATCATGAGGATGACTGCCTACCAATCTGTCTATTCATGTGCATGAGAATTCGATCACTCAAAAACGCAACAAGCTAGATGCATGAATTTTAGCACGTTATCTTTGTACCCAAATTGTAATTAAGTGTCAAATTTTGAAACAAATTCGGTCACAGGGACGAGGTACTGTTTCACATTGCACACTAGATTCTCTTCTCTACATGATAAAGCTTAAAACAAAACACGCTATATTGTACAACAAGCATACGGTAAAATCGAAGGGATAATTCTCGTGCTGATTTTATTACAATATTACCACCCTAAAAATGTATGAATAAGTTTTATATTTTAACTGCTTTTCACAAAAGAGTTTTAATTTAATAATTTAGACAATATCCAGCTCACTGCTAGAGTACAAAAATATAAAAAAATTAGAAAACTAGATATTGAGTTAAATTATTTCAAAGATACTAGCCAAGAGAGAAAATTCCAAAAATACATAGTTGAAAGCAACGCAGTATTAAAGCAAGTTTTAAACACTATTTATGATTAAATTATGAAACTACCATGCAAGAAAAGGCCATATATTTTACATACAAGGACTGTAATAATCATTATGAAACTGCAATACAAAAATTGACATCATTCGTTATATAGGCTCTTACCTTCAAATGAGTTGGAACAATGTAACCTCTGGGCTTTTTAAATTCATTTCCCGGCCACTGTATTTCTTGAACGTTGAGAGATAGGGTCATTTCGGTTTTCATCTAGAAATAAGATTTTGTTCAAAATTAAAACACTTAATCATATTAAATGCTGTTAGTATTTACTTACACAATGAAGCTTCATTTAAAACCTTCGTGTTTCAAACATGCAAAGTAGACTAATGTGCATACAGTTTTTTCTTCATTCAAAACCAGAAAGATCATTTTATTGATATGCAGTTAATTAGCAACTATAATGATAAAAAATTAATTAGGTTGAATCCATGATACTGGTTAAAAACAACTACAAAGATATTTTTTTACCGGTTAGTTAAGGCCTTAACTGTCTTGGTGGCAGAATCTAATTTTCGTGACAGTTGCACTACATTTTGAAACTATTACCCCAAAGATGTTGAGTCGGATGAAAGTCAGTTCTGCAATATATAGAACGTTTTCCTGATGGAATATTGGTTTAGAAGATGTGCTAGTGCTTTTGCAGTCTACTCGAAATAGCGATAGCGCTTTAATAGCTCTCGTGCAATTTCAAAGCAAGTCTATTAATACATTTTACATTCATATTCTCTGCATCACTAAAATTTTATTTCCTTTTTATTCACTTGTCTAGATGTAAGCAGAAAGAATTTCCTCCGCCAAGCCTTAGAATCCAGGGGGCACAGCAAGACCGGCTACCGAGAAAATTAAAACGGGTACTGTGGCTGATGCATTATAGCCCCCTTTACGAACAGCACATGCGAACAACTCCCAAGGGTAGGATCCGTCTTTAGTGATGGGCCCAGAAGAGCAACACCACTATTATTGTATCTATCTAGGGAAGCGAGACCCTGCTTACTTATCTAGAAGCTTCTCATCCACGTACTAGTGGTGACTCCCCAACCGGTGGGAACCTATCTAGATAGTTGTCTACAGTAGTTGTCGATGAAAATACACTACTTACATTTTTTTATGAATGTAGCATTATAAATTTAAATTGGGCGGATAATACTGATGAAAAGAAGGTCCTTTTGATCGGTTTGCAATAGGAACGCATAACTGCACCGTTTTTGCAGTTGCGTCTTCCTTTCAGTGATTGCGTCAACCTCATGTATAAAATATGATAAAGTCTAGGACAGTGCGCTTTTATTGGACAATGCAGTATTTTTCATCCTTTTCAGGCCAGAAGTTCATCAATAGTCTCTTTTATTATTACTGCAAAAAACAATCCGCACTGCTGATGAAAATATGAATCATTGCTGTGAAATATGCATAATTAGCAAGAAAGTTTTCGTAAAATGACCTGCAAAATGCAGGTCATCATCCCACTTTCCGATGACATTTTATTTCATATTATTATGTTTTTTTTTAATTTAATAATATTAATAATTTAAATATTAATTTAATTAACATAATTGTAGCTTACAAAAGCTTGTTTAATTGATACAGGTTCTAAAAATAGCGATTAGAGAGTCATTGATTAAAATCCAGTAAAAACTACATAGCACTTTATTTTTTTACCGAACGTCTTTTTAAAAAACAACTACAGGTAACTTGCACGTAAAACGAGCATAAATAATACAAATCAAAAAATTGTTACAGTTAACTCGACCCAAAAACAGTAGATAGGTTCAGAAGGTCTAGTCTCTTAGGCTTTCGTAGAGATCGTCCATATCTTGACACCTTAACCATATCGATGTCAGGAGTATCTTTTGGCAAAGTAGCACTTCCCGACACATCAGCAACTGTAGATGGAGGATCATTAGGTATTTAATCAGGTGCCTCAGCTTCTAGCAGAACGTCATTATTCAAGTCAACCTCAGCAGGTTGAATTTCCAAAGGAAAAACTCTTTGTATCGGTCGAATAATTACAGAGTTACAGCATTTAAGTTTTAAAATGCGAACTTGCCATCTCTACCAGGCATCAATTAAAGAATTCTTCCTAAAGGTCAACAGAGTCGTTTCTTGTTAGGATTTTCAACAAGAACAACCTCTCTAACTTTAAGGGTTCGAGCCGTTGTCTATTTATGCCTTTGCACCAATAGTCCTAGATATTCCCTTCGAAACCTTACTCTTTCAAAAGTTTGGCTCGGAATTTCACTCTTTTCTGAAATTTGGCAAAATCACTTAAATCCAAATCAGTCACATCAAAGGATGTGTTAGTCATCAAGAACATTGCAGGTGTTATATGCACTAGGTCGTCCGAGTCTTCTGACACATAAGTCAAAGGACGACTGATGATAATGGATTCACAGTCACATGAAACGGTGAAAAGCTCTTCATACGTCAGAACTGTTTTCCCTAAGGTGCGTTTTAGCAGAACTTTGAGTACTTATATGAGCCTCTCCCATGATCCCAACACCATGCAGCAGTAGGAGGATTGGACTTCCATTTTATGTGTTCAATTTCTGTTTCACGTTCAATTTTTGTCCCGTCCAGGCTTTTGAACTCCCGAACAGTACCTTTAAAATTAGTACCATTATCAGTGTACACCACAGAAGGCCTACCCTTTCTAGAAATGAAGCGACGAAAACACAGCAAAAAATTATTTGTTGACAGAGAAGTGGCCAGTTCGAAATGCACGGCACTTGTGAATAGCATAATCCACACCTTTTCACCGTTTTTGAGAAACAGAGGTCCAGCAGGGCCATTACCTGTTACTTCAAACACGTTAGTGTCTCTTACTCTATCGACAGGTAAAGGTAAACTTTCACTGTTAACTGATCTCGCGTTGTATCTCTTACATCTTACACAATTTCCAATAGCATTTCAGGCGGTTCTTCTTCCCCTCAAAATCCAAAATTTCTCTCTGAGAATAGAAAGAAATATTTACGTATCTGCATGAAAATTTTTCCTATGGAAATATTCAATTAGCCTCTTAGGCAGGAAATATTTTTCTGGAAGCAGAATAGGCGACAAAAAATCGGGATCATCTTTCCGATCAGTGATTCTAGTTTTGACCAGAATTAAGCCCTCACTATCTTTAAAAGTTTTACAATTGTGATTCTGCTCAAGTCGGGGAAAATTCCTTTTTCACTGAACGCATTAGGATACATTCAGACTTTTCAATTTCAGTTGTAGAAAGTTCCTCCAAATTTTTACTTCCCGACCTCCAGTTCTCTAAAAATCTCAAAACCCAAGCCATCACCTGAATAATAGAATGGTAATCGGAGAATTTATTTGAATACCAAGGCATACCCTTATCTGCAATATTAACAAAAAAAGTCTGACCTTTCTTCTTTCACAATCGAGATCCTTAGTCTCACAATTTAACTCAGTCACAGGCCAAGTTTCAGAATCTCTAAGAAGCCATTCCGAACCCTCTAGCCATTTACATTCCAACAGTTGTCTTGGGGAACTGCCACGAGAAAGGAGATCTGAGGGATTCATTCCCCCTGGAACATGTCGCCAGTTTTCTGGTGAATTAATTGTACCTATTTCCTTTACACGGTTTGAAGCAAAAATTAACCATTCTCCGTGGTTCTTTATCTAATGGAGAGCTACCATAGAGTCTGTCCAATACGTAATACTTAAATCAGATATGTCTATAGAGTTCCTAATCGAATTTGCCAATCTAGCTCCCATACAAGCCCGAAGATCTAAACGGGGCTAAACTGCATCTGCTTAGAGCTAACCTTGACTTAGCTCTAAGCAAATGCAGTTTTACACTCGATTCTGATTTAGTTCTAACAAAAACAGAAGCAGCGTAAGCATTTTTGGATGCATCTACAAATACATGAAGTTCCGATTCTGAATTAATTTCACAATACCTATGAATTTCCATATTTTCTAATAACAAAATTTCCCTAAGCCACTTATTAAATTTATTACATAAACCAAGAGGTAAGGGATCACCCCAAGACAATTTCATTTCCCAGGTTTCTTGTAACCAAATTTCGGGTAACAGGGTAGAAGCCGTCAAAATTCCAAAAGGATCAAATATTCCTTGAATTGCCAACAAAATTTATCTTTTCGTCATTTCGGTTAATTTTTCCAAGATTTCGTTATTAACCGAACACTTAAGTGAATCCCTATCTAAATTCCACACTAGACTTAGCACATTTGTGTCACCCTCATATTTAAAAATCGCTTTGTTTCTCACATTGCTTTCCCATCCCCTTAAGTTGAAGCATCCTTTAGATATCATTTCCCGAGCCTTACTGACAAATGACTCAATCTCCTGTACATTCGAAACTCCGGTAACACAATTATCTATATAAAATGAATGGCGAAGCTTCAACACAAAATCCACATATTCTGAGAGAGTGTTATCTAACAAGTCACTGATAGTAACAGCCAGCAAAAATGGGTTTGAACACATACCAAACACCACGCGGCAATGCCGATTCACTGCCTCATCATTTTCATGATTATAGGAAAACTTTAAAAAATTTCGATGCTCAGGAGTGACACTTATTTGTAAAAAGTCCTTTTCTATATCAGCCGATAAAGCAATAGGATAAGTACGAAATCTATCCAAGACATCCAGTATCAACTCTCTCAAATTAGGACCTCTATACAGGTAAGCGTTAAGCGAAAGACCATTTCCATCCCTAGCTAATGCACGAAAAACAGGACTTACCTTTATTGTCGAAGACACTTTAAATACAGGTCTATGGGGAAGATAGTAAGCATCATTTATTATTTCAATTTCAGGGACTCGTTCTATTATTTCTAATGCTTCCCACTCATCGTAAACAGCAGAATATTCTTTTAAACAATTTTTTTCACCTATATTTTTACACATCTTCCCATGTCTTTTTAGAGCCAGTCCTTTATTATCTTATTTAACGTGACAATAATTATATTTTTGTTTGTATATTATAGAAAACAACAATCACCTTGTTGTAAACATTTGTGACGGGCTGGGAAGAAAGGTACATTAGCGAGAAAAACGTTTAAAGTTTTGTCAGTTTCATGCCAATTTTGCCAATTCTATGTAGAAAACCAGGATTTGAACATATGAACACTGTCAAAATTCTCAAATCAATATTGTTGTACCACTAATTCCTTTTCTTCGCAGCCGGTGCTTTTTTTTTCTTTTTCTTTTTTTACAAACGAATATCTACTTTCTAAACCACTATAGGATGAAAAAAAATGTTTAGTGGCTTAGTTCTGTGTCCATGTGAAAAAAGAGGTTCTGAAGGCATAGAAACCGTCAGCAACCTAAAATTAATTTTTGGACCATTAATCTCTTTTTTCCCCCAGCCTTTAATATTTACATAAACATTCCTGTTTTTTATTTCTTTTTTTTAATTTGTAACATGACAGTATATGAAGTTAATAGTGTTAGATATAAACATCAATAATTATTGATTAATCATTATCATCAATGATTATTGATTATCAACAATGATTATTCATTATTGATTATCATCAATGATTATTCATTAATGATTATCAACAATGATTATTCATTATTGATTATCATCAATGATTATTCATTAATGATTATCATCAATGATTATTTGATAGATTTAAACATCAATTATTTAGAGTATAACATATCCGTTAAGGAATATAAAACATCAAAGTTTTATTTTACATTCCTTATAAATTTAAAATAATTTCCATACGTTTATGTTTAAATTGTATGTATGTTATTCATGATTTTTCTCAGAAACGTACCTGCGAGTAGACATATTCTCCGACTGTGTTCGGCTTTCCGTTGACGATATTGATGATGTCGTAATCGCTATCGATTCTATCGCCTTTGTCATCGAAAGCAACACGGCCTGTCTTCCCTTGCTGCAAGGTGACTTCCTTTAAGAATCTAAACAGGAATTTAAATGATTATGAACTACGTATAAGCATAAAGCTTGCAGAATCTTATCTTGAAACCATAAAAATTATGAATTCTTAGTACTTATTACACTAATTAAGCATATTAATGGAATATATCTTGAACCTAATTAATGGCATACATAATTTAGATTATTTTTATACGCATTACATTCATACTCATTTATAGATGATTCCAACATTTTTTTTCCAAATGAATCTTTTATAAATGAAGAATGCAGTTCGTCTCAGCACCTATTGAAAATTATTTAATAGTATGTTATTGACACCGATATGTGGTGTGATATTTCTTGTCTGAAGTCCCTTTTGTTTAAACAACACCATTGCTCTAAATTGATTTTAAAATCAAAATATTTCTGACAGAACTAAACAACTATTAAATATGCTAATATTTCCTACTGTGATCGAAAATCAGCGGGAATGGTTTGTTCGAAATATTTACGTGCAAAATATTATTGACAATTTATCTTAGAGGATAACTTTAATGGATATCTGACAGCAATTTGCATTTAGTTTCTATTATAATTTGTAAATAAATGAATTTTACTGAACACTCACTATTTTTACAGAGTTTAAAGACTTTTGAATAACATCATGTATTAACCAGGTTTTGCAAATATGAAGAATTAAAATTGACATTGTCATTTTCAGATAATATGTAACCGTACAGCCTTTGTGTTAGTATACAAAGCATGGTTAAATGATGATATGCAGCCGGAGATATATAAGTTGGCTTTTATTTTTCATTTTTAAACTAAAAGTAAAGTATTTGACTCTTTTTACCTGACATTATATCAGAAAAGTTTAACCTATGAACTAAAATTACCGATGGATTATCAAAAAACAATATGAATATTTTACACCATAAAATTAAAGAAAGGGTAACAATTTTATTTATACTCTAAAGGCATTGCTTTGTATTTTCTCATTGAAGGAGGAAGTCACTACTCCCTGAGACTTCTATTAATTGTACGGATCAATTGAATCGGCAGCACCATAATTTGTAAATGAATAATAAATTCCTTTATATTTCCTTCTTTGCATTTTAAATAAACAAGAGAAAATGATTAACGAAATTATTTCTATTTTCCTGAAGTAACATTCATTCAAGTAATTGACTGCCTAAATCACAAATGTATCAACCGAAAATTCTTCTTAAATATTATGCCTATTCATTCATCAAAATTCACCGAGCAGACATTCTGTCGCTCCTGCAGAAGAAACTATTGCGCTTGATTTTGTTTTGCGATACATTTCCTCTATTTAGATAAATACTGGATTAAGCAAGCACCAAATGCATTCCGTTCCTCACCCGAAGAATCTCTGTCCCGTTTCCCAAACGGGGTCGTGCTTGCTGCAGTCGTTGGGGGCGGGTTGGATGTTGAAGGACGAGTTGTAGTAGAGCGTCCGGAATCCTCTGGCAATGACCATCACGCTGTCTTTGATGTGGGCCTCCTCGTCCGTCGCGTTAACAAGTTTGAGACCAATCACCCCTTTGAAAAAAGCAAACATTTTATAACAACCAAACATGGCCGGGAAAATTCAGATGAAAACACCACTACTAGTAGGATATTGCTCGTGCAAATAAATTTTATAAAACTGGATTTGTAAAACTGGAATCTTAAATAAATTTTGTAAAACTGGATTTGTAAGACAGGAATCTTAAACAAATTTTATAAAACTGGGATCTTAAATAAATTTTGTAAAACTGGATTTGTAAGACTGAGATCTTAAATAAATTTTGTAAAACTGGATTTGTAAGACAGGAATCTTAAACAATATTTGTAAGACTGGGATCTTAAATAAATTTTGTAAAACTGGATTTGTAAGTCTGAGATCTTAAATAAATTTTGTAAAACTGGATTTGTAAGACTGAGATCTTAAATAAATTTTGTATAACTGGATTTGTAAGACTGGGATTCATACAATTTTGCAAAGTGGGTTCTATTAAATGCGCCTCGTGTTACCCTCTGTTAAGGTCTCATCAAGAAGCGACCAGGTGCAGGAGAGTTAGACTTGTGGCGAATCGAGCGTATTTGGCCCAGCTGAACAGTGCAGATTTTCTGATAAACCTCAGTAGTTAGATTAATTGTTTAAATTTTAGTTTGTGACTATATATTTCCAGTGCATCTCTATTTGTTAAAATATCACTGAGTTGATCCGTTACTCTATTTAGAGAAAAATTCACTTGCTGTGTGTTTAAATCAGAGAATTAAAAAAAATTATCTTTTAAAATTGTGGGCCACTCAATACTTCATAACTAAATCTATTTATAAACGATGCTCTATGAGAATACAAGTAAAAATAAGAATCTTGCATTGAAATATATATATATATATATATATATATATATATATATATATATATATATATATATAAAAGAAGAATGAAGAAAAGATAGCAAATCTTATATTTACATTGTTAAAATCCGTTTCATTAGATATAGTGTGTTGCCTGTTTGAAGGCAGACGAGATATTTTTCCGTCACAACCATACCATTTGGTGCGCTTTAGTCTTGGTGAATTTGTGTCAATTTCTTATCGAAAATTCATGGTATGGTTATAGCGAAAAAGTACCGCAGACGAAGACAAAGAAAGAGCGTTTGCAGATTGCGATAGTACAATAAAACTTCTCTAAGCATCCACCCGTGCTTAGCTGGTCACCCTTCTTAACGGCCACTTTTGTTTGTTAGGAATCTTTGGCCTATTGACATAATGTTAAAATAACCTCTATTTAACGTACATTCAAACCCCTCTAAGCAGCCAGGTTGTCAAAGTTCGAAGTATATTTCGTTCATCTCTCTGGCATTGGACCTTCAATAAACAGAAAAGAGAGGAAAGGAAGAACAAGAAAATTCATACGCTCAATAACAACACTGTAAATCAGATAGAAATGAACCATTTTTTCCCAATGTGAAAAGAAAATTGAAATTCGGCCTCTACCGGGTGGAGCATTAAAGAGTTCATTTGTGCCTTTCAGTTGCTGATTCGGACTCTGACAATGAAGCTGATGATGTCTTTTGGGTCCATCGGTAAATGACACTTTCAGCTCAACAGACTTTGGGAAAAAATCGATGACATCGTTTCCCATTCCACAACAACTACCGACGAAACGATTAGTGATTTATTTTTCCAATTAAAAAATGAAATAAAAGTTATCTACGAAAGAGCTGGATCCAAGCAAATAGAAAATATATCTTTTTCAAAAGAAATTAGAAATTTTCGGAGTAATTATTTCATCAGGTGATACTGAAAATTCGCTTTATCAGAAATAACGAATTAGGGCTTGTTTAAATTCATATTTTCTACTTTCAAACATGAAACCACTTTAGTGCGCCCACCGTCTGAACGGCCAATTTTCCTTATAACGAAGAGTTGCCGCTGCAGAGAGGTTTCACTGTATTTATTGAGAATGCGTATCACAGATTTGTGAATTTCCAGTATGCAATCCGAAGATATTAAATGTCTGTTTTGGGGAACTGGTTGAATTTGCATTGACAGATAGGAGAAAAGCAACAATTTATGACTAGATCAGAGATGCAAGTTCTACTATTGTGTTACTCAAAAAATAATTTATCACATATATACACGTTTAAATATTATGTCGAAAGTCTTACTTTACTGGGAAAAAATCCGACATAGACAATTAATAATTAATCAAATTTCATCGTTTTATAAGCTAATCAGAGAAAGAGATAAAGTTAAAATGTTATGATGAAACATTCCAGAGAAAAGAAATTTCTTTACAAATTATAAAGGGAATAAAAAACAAATATTTGCACAATAAACGAATTCTTAACATAGCCCCTTTATCATAAAAAGTAATCTGTATCTTTAATAAATAACAAAAATCTTTTATTATATAAAGTTGTGGATTATATAAAAATGTTCTGTACGGAAAAACGTTTTCTTAAGTTTAAACTTTCCAACATAATTCGTGCGTGACATGGCTCTCTTCTTTTGTCTAAATTTTTGTAAGAGTTTTTATTAACTTTTTATTTAAAAAAATGATAATAATACAGGCATAATAATGGGGGGAAATATGTTTTAAATATGTTTTGGGCCTGTAGAGGAAATTAATCTCATTCCTATAAAAAGTTTCAAAACCTAGAACGATTTTTTGTAACAGATTATATGCGTCAATCTATTACTAATTGCTCTCAAGAGATTATTTTCAAAAACTGGAAATGCTTCTTAAAGGATTAAAATGAAGTGAAATGAAAAAGCAATTCCATACCGTCTGGTTTGTTTGGTGCTAGAAGAGCTTGTTCCGACACAATCCAAACGTAACCAGGAATCGTCATGTTCAAAGCTTCCACTTCCCTAAAGATGCTTTCAGCATCCTCTGTGCTGTAAAACACAATGCATTCGTCATTGGTGATAACTGGAACAACACTGAAAAAATATCTGTTACTTAAATAAGATTAAAAATACCTGTTATCTGAATAAAATCAAAAATTCTCTGTCAAAATAGGACAAGAAAAAATTTTTTCCGAAATAAGGCCCAAACTATATATCAACAAATGTTATGTTTGGTTGCAAAGGGATAAAAATAGTTTACTATTTTAGACCATTTCAATGGTCGCCTCGACGAAGATCCGCCAATCAGCAAACGATACGTGGCAGTGACGGCCGCTGATTGTCGAAAAATAATGAAATTTAAAGTTTCAAAACTCAGTCAATTTTATCCGCAGAAGAGTGGAACCTTGTTTTAAATCTTAGTGTGTCAAGAATATTTTACTAAATATGACTAAAAGGACCGGGGGATTGCATAAAAATTTGTACTTCTCAATATTTTCAGCAGAACATTCATTGACTCAAACAACATAAAATATAATTATTTACGACATTTAAAACATTTTTCTATGAGTGATTTACTGATCAAACACAAGGAAAAGATTAATTTTTGAAACGGATAATAACAATAGAGGAGAAATAGATCGCCTATATTAATGTTGAACAAAAATCATCATGGTGTTATTCGAGTGAGCAACCATCAACCGCCCCAAAAGCCAGTATTCATTTCCAGAAAGCTCTTCTCTGCTTCTGGTATAACTAGAACGGATTTGTCTATTACGAGCTGTTCCCGTCTAACCAAACACTTTTTTCTGTTAAATATAGTAGCCAGATGGACAATTTGAAACAAACCAATGATTGATTGTTCCTAGAATTGGCCGGGGGGTCTTTCACCAAGATA
>BGPR01003508.1:0-108853 GCA_013235015.1 Araneus ventricosus
AACAAATTAGTAAGTAATAAAGTAAGAAGTAAATGTCAAAGAAAATGCTGTTTAGGTAACATCTAGTTTCTTTATCAAGACTTTCTCCACAATCTGAATGACAGAGTTCCTGAAAAGTTGCGGTATACTGTAGGTTCAAAGTAGAGATATATTGTTAATTTTTTAAATCGAATACGGAAATGAAAAAGCTTAACATTATCAACGTTACGTGCTGCAGCTATAAGATGACAGCTGCAAACCTGAATAGTTGAATTTTCGTAGCGTATCATTTATTATACGCAACATAATTTCATAACCTAATCAATGAAATCCAGTATTACTTCTTGAGATTCTTATTCTGTGTAATTTGATTATTTTTTCCCTCTCTTTTTCAGGAGAACAACATTCTCGGTTAGTTATCATATTGGACTTCATGACCCAGAATGCAAGATTCTCTGCTCACAGTAATTCAGAATGGGGTATGAATTTTTATTTATATATTTCAGTTATTTCATTATCATTTATTTGTTGCATAGACCTTTGGGAGTACTGCTTGTGTGGAGTCTTATTTAAACAATGATAATTAATCCATGATTTATTTTTTTAGTTGTTATTTCTGTTTTAGATCGATATTTTTTGTTTGCTTCTTTTTTCCACATGTTCTGAAGCCATCTGCCAGAACTTATTTCCAAAGTGAGAGAAACTTGCACACCTTCTGTCACTAAGGGTATATTGACGGTTTGGTGGTCAAAAATTCACTAGACTGCAAAACTTTGGGTTTCCTCACAAACCCCCTTTTCGAATTTGGTAATAAATCAAGTTATAATGTTAGATTTAAAGAAGTGATAAAATAGTTGAGAAGTTTCTTCCCCTCCAAAGTTTTCCAGAAGTTTCTTCCCTCATACTAAGGGATACTTTTTGAACTTCAGTTGTTCATCGAACTGTAATAACAGAAGTTGAAGATATCTGCAATAACACTTTATTGTTGGTTAATTCTGTGAATCGTATCTTTTATACTTATAAAAGGCATTGTTTGTGTGTGTGCTCGCGCACGCGATGTCCAGATGAATCTATCGCACTGACAGCCATGAAATTTGGCACACAGGTAGTCGTAAAGGTGATTCAATGCACCTCGAAGCCGGAATTTTAAAATTCAATGTAGAAAATTTTTTATTTAATGTTTTGTGTTTTGGATAATTTTTGGCATGTTTACGGCTGCAGTATTTTTTCTAATGATCGTTGAAAAACAATCAATGCACCATCGGATAGAACAAACCATTTTCGTTCTAATGAAGTTTGTTTTGAGCTTCAAACATAATTTACTGAAATTTGAGAAATTTTTTAAAAAGTCGGTTTTTGCCATCGAAATTTTATTTTTGTTTTTAAATTTGCTGCATCCAACGTTCTAATAACACTATTATTTTCAATTTTTTTCAGCTTATAACTGCAACGGTTCTGTCGGATTTAAAACAAGAATGGTTAAAATATATTTTCCCGGTTTTTTTTAATTAATTTTTTCTTGGTCAGTTAAAAGATATTTTTCCTCTAGCGAGTTTCCTCCCTCGACACTTCTCCGGAACTTTGCGGGCAATTTTGATTGGCTAACGGTGCAGAGCGCAGGATACGTCATAACCTTCAACTGAATGACTTCGATTATTATTTTCGGCAGTGTCTTAACGCGTTTTTGTCTCGCATATTTTACTTGCTGTATAATAATCATTTTCACGTTGCAATTTTTTAATATTGTTTCGAATTAACGTACTCTGTATTGTTTTTCTACAGTTGAAATATCATTATCGCAAAGAAAAATAAGCGGGAAAATCAATAATGTGTGTCTTTTGTTTTCATGACTTTTTCATGTCATTGTGGGCTTTTTTTTTTTTTTTCATTTTTTCCCCCATTTTGTTGAATTCCTGATTCTACGGGCAATGCCGTCTACTTTTTGCTGTTTGTAATTATTTTTTTCGTGAAAATTGTATGTTATCATTTGTGATCTGTGGAAGCTCCCCTTTTATTTGGCTTCCTGTTCAAGTCCATATTGCAACTCTGTAGATCCCACAATTAAATTTCAGAACAATTGGTTCATTTCAAAAATTAATAAAAAGTACTGTATATATATATATTGTAGTCGTTACATAACAAAACAGGCCGAGTTATTAACTAATTTCTTTTTATTATCAGAGAGTGACGGAATGTACGTACATCTTAGTTTAAGGTTTCATGCCAAAAGAGAGCAGAAAATCCCTGCTTTTTCTCAGGTAGGGATTTAACAGATAGACACGTGATCAAAGTGAAGGGAATAATAGCTATTTTAAGTAAATTACGTAAGTTTTTTAGGGAAAATGCATGGCAGCAATAAGTCGCTGATTTCGCGAGTTGTGTGCGCGTGGAAACGATTAAAATATTCTTTTAGTAATAAATATGCCAAAACGAGAGATTTAATATACCTCCAGTGCGAGAAATAGAACGAAACTGGAGTTTAAGAAAAGTGATTTTGGAATACATTAAGACTTTAAAATATATAATATTAGAATTTGAAATAAAATTAAGTGAGATTATATATATATACACGGAAAAGAGTCAATAGATGTTTAATACGATTTATAGATTAACATTCTGTTTTGGGCTCTGTTTGGACCCACTGCTACCAATTTAACAAAAGATAATAAAAACTTTTAAGAGCAAAAGAAACCTCATTCGAAAATAAGTGGAATTATATGTCCCAGGTGAGACATGCCTATATGAGCTCAAGGGAAAATTGCAATGGTGAATAAGAAGTTTCAGTTTATTCTTAGAAGTAACAGAAAAAACCGAGACTTATCTGAACAAGTTGGTGCTATATTTACTAAATAATGATTCTTCCACTAAAAAAACACGTACAATTTATAAGAGAATTCCAAAAGTGTTCAGTAAATTATATTATCTATACTAAACATTTTTAGTAGTTAAAAGAATTTCTTAAGAAAGCCATAAAAAATTAGCTTCTCCCTTTCCCCCCTCCCTCTCCATTGTTACATCGTATAGCATGGTAGATTTGTGGCTATTCTTATTTAGTATTTTGAAACTCCGCTGTAAAAGAGGCTTTTAATCTGCTAGTAAAATGTATTTCGATTTCTTAAATAGGTTTACAAACGTCATTTTCGATTAAATCTACATTAATCGGGGTTTGTGATGTGTCATATTTCTTCTCTGATTGATCATTGCGTAATTATTCGTTGGTTATTGATTAGGTAATAACATTTCCTCGGACTTATTTCGTAATCACGTATGAATTTGCAAAAATGTACCTGATTTTTACATCTCTAATTTCCTTTCCTGAATTTCTCAAATCGTTGGTAGCGCGTTGCCGTCAGCTACATCCTTCCCAGATATGACACAAATTTTGAAGTAGGCTTCGGTTTCATTTTTTAAAATAAAATGTACGATTTCGTTTTTTTAAAAATAAAATGCATTATCAAAAATTTACTCGCAACCATATCAGAAACGAGTTCTCCAAATTTTCTAAAATTGGTCTAGTACCAATCTCGGCTTAAGGCTTGATTCCACCCAAGATCCGCTTTCTACGTGGGCCTGGTGCATGTTCAATCCGCCGGGGTCAAACGTCCTCTCGCTGGTGTGGAAGTTAAAAGGAAGAATGTCGGGTTAGCTGTCGTCCTCATCGTCTGAACACGGTTCAGTTTTATTAGGTTCATGCCGATATATCCTCCGTGTAGCTTCAAAACGGAGCTCTGATCTAAATAAACTGATATTCATAAGTCATCTCGAGAATTTGACTTACAAATCAATTAACATCTTAATCGATGGTAATGCATTTTCATTTTTTTTTCTTTTAATTGACTATCATTTATCTAGTAAGAACAGTTACTATCTACTTTTTTCTGGGCCTTCATATAGTTGTTATACAGTCATTGATGTATAAAAATGTTGGAAAAAAGGTGCTGGCAAAAAGTATTGCTCATTAAATGTTATGCGAATGAAGAGCACTAGTGTATAATATTATATAAATTTTTAGGAGGGAAAGAGTTCAGAAAGCGTTTCATTTCCATTTCATATTTAATCAGCAGTTTACACAATTCAGATAATGGGTTTTATCACTTCCTCAGCACACAGACATGGCATAGATTGGCGAAGAAAAGAACATGTTTCCCTCGCCAAAGGCAGTAGTGAAAAGACCTAAAATCAACAACTGTTGCTCCAGAAGATTCTAGAAAAAATTCGTGACGCGCCTATTTGGCATCAATGAGGCGAAAATTGCTCAAGTCAGTAGGATTTGTTTCGACTAGTTGAGTTACTGTTTACTTTAAAGCGATTAAAAACAGAAATCGATTCGAAAATAATTTTTGACAAATATTATTTAGTCCAAAAATATATCCTAAATTCATTTTTTTCTAATAAATTGGATTTCGAGAGCGGTTGGCTTATTACTATAAATAGGAAGATTGTGTGTAAAAGTAATCAGTGTTTTTCAAATGATAATTCTTAAGTACCAGTAATAGTACTAAAATAAGTTTCTGATTGAAACCAACGTAAGGATTTTATTGGTTATCTTAACTTTATTCTTTATATTGGTTTTTACTTTCTCGTATCAGAAGAGAAAATATTATCATCCAAAAATTCGACTATTGAGATTTATAAAACAAATCTCCATGTTTTTAACCCCTTAACCGTCGCGCCCGTCATATTGACGTGCATCGAATTATCACATTTTTAGGCTTATAAACAAATTTAATCATTAATTAGCTTTTATAATTTGGCACAAAAATTGCGTAGAATCCATAAGCATCTCAAATATTCTGTGCCTTCTTAAATGAATGAAAACGACACCCCTTTCCGAAACAGGAGGGGTCATCTTATTAGATAGCAAAGAAAATGCGACTCTTAAGGGGTTAAAACTCTCTGATTTGGGAAAAATGATTTTTGGTATTATGTCTGTTTGGCTCCGAGTGAACACAATAACTCAAAAACGAAAAAAAAAGGCATATGGTTTTATTACCAAAATTGTAGATGTCTCCAAATGTTAGCCCCAATCCGTCAAAGGGTTAACTTGTTATTTCTATTTGTGTAAATCTGAACGTGATAGTTCAAAAACGAAGTAAGCTAGATGAATTTTAGCATATGATTTTTGCAGCAAAACAGTAGATTTGTATTTAAATTTGGACTAAGTTTGTCAACGGCTAGATTGGCTGTCTGTCTTTGTATATGTGAACATTTTAACTCAAAATCACAACAAGCTAGATAAATGAAATTTGGTATGTGGTCTTGACACAAAAATTGCCTATCCGTATCAAATTTTTCACCCGGTCGGTTACATGGAAGGGATTCAAAATGTACGCTTAATTTCCTTCACCGTACTGCGAAGCTATTCGTGAAAAGGGCTATATTGTGTAAATATACTAGAAAGTCGAAGGGAGAACAAAGGCATTGGTTTAATTTCATAGGGTTGCTTTTTGGGGTCTATCTTCGTTATGGTATGCAAGTTGTGACTCCGCTTTCACGTATCTTCACATGTATCCGTTTTCTTCGTGTCGTATTTCCGCTTAGAAATCTAAAGCTGTATTGCGAAATCAGTAACTTCCTCTCAACGGTGGCTAAGATACGGCGCTTGAATAGTAAACAACGCAAATAAACAGGACCTAATCATTTATTTACTGCTCATTTTTTTTAATGAAATCTTTAAATACTAATATGCTGAGAAATGTTTTTAGTACTTGTAATGTTGCGAAGTAAATACGAATCTGAATAAACGGCCGATATATGGCTTTATTTATATAGAAACTTGCACATTTCTTTACGATTACCTTTTGGTTTTGCGATAATTTTCCTTAAAGGGTGAACTGATGTTTGTTACTGACTGGTAAGTTATCTTAATTTTATTGTTTTAATGGATCTTGCATACTACTTTGTTGGACTAGAAGTAAAAATTTGAATGCCAAAAATATTCATAATTTTTAACTTTCAGCCTCACTTCTCATATATGTATTATTGTGGCTTCAAATATTGCAACTCTTTTATGTTTTGACTGCAGGAAGAATCTTTTTTCAGACTTTTTTCAATCGCTGTTCGGATGCAACGCTTGCAAACAAGTCCAAATATTTTTGCAGCGTTAATGAATTGTTATTTATATACAAATGCTACTAGTAGTTTTATGAAAAGTAGACATCGCGTCCCCGCCCCCCCCCCCTCAAAAAAAAATCCAAGATCTGTTCATCATCGCAGTCTTTAAAGGCTTATCCAATTCTGTCATTCATTTTGAAGATAATAGACAATCTTGTTTATACCAGACATCATAATTTGTCTCTCGAGGAGGTACCTTCTTTGCATCCATGTATGCATTATCTTGCAAAGCTATATTGACCATCTTAAACCAATCAATGTACAATATTGCACGCTTATGTAAATTTTTACGCTCGAGAGTGGGGGTAGTTTTCAAGTTTTTATATCATGAACCATTTGACTAGAATCGTTGAAAAAATTCTTTAATTCTACCCCCATTCTTTCAAGAAAAGAGATAAGCAAGATTAGATGGAACTAAACGAGAAAAAGCAATTCTCAACTGGAAGTAATGATCTTTTCTCTTTTTATGCGAATTATTTATCAAAAATTATATTTTATCAATTATTTACAAATCTTTACTTTCATCAGTATTAACTAAATTACAATTAAATCTCTGCTTCCATCAGTATTGACAAAATTGCAATTAATTGTGTGTTTTTATTTTTATTAACAAAATTTCTGTTAAATGTCTCGCCATTACCAAAATGATTCAACTATTTTGATGTTGCCAAACTCGCCAGCACATTGAAACCATTAAAACGACCACCACCTTGAAATGGAATCAAAAAATAAAAATTCTTACATATACGTCATTTTTTATGGCTTCAAAGAGCATTTATGCCAAATCTGAAGAAAATCGAACGATGCGTTTGGTCGTAACTGCGTAACAAAGAAACTTGCAAAGAGACGAAACGAACGGTTGAGTTAAAACAGAGATCTCGCTTCACTCGGTCAACAATCTTTTCTTAAAATTCTTTTATTGGATTGAAAACTAATTGCTGAGTCTGTTAATACATTCGCTGCCATTATTCACGCCTGAGGTTTGAGCCATCTATCTAATTAGATGACCCCTTCTCTGCCATCTCTTAACTACAGTAGAGAAGGGGTCATCTAATTAGGTAATAGGTTCTGGACACGCCAGCGCGTTGGTGGCAGTGAATGTGTCAATTTGATAAAATTTATCTACTCATTTAATGAGGAATGATATTAGCATATGGAGACTTCTTACGATTTAGATGTAAACATACAAGATAATATTTCTAATAATATTTGTATTCGTATTTGACGCATAATACGATATCATTTTGTGTGCATCTATTAAAGGTTTTCAAATCGCTTTCTAAGCTAGGCTTGCGGTTTCAGTATTAGGAAATTTGAAAATATCGAGTTTATTCATGTTTGGGTGGCAATTATTAATTCTTTTTCTTTCAAAAAAGGATATGACTCGTGCATCTAGTGGTAGAATTTTTGTTTCTGGAAGTAGGTAATTAATGGATAATAATACTGAAATCATAAACATATCGGGTGTGATATAATCATGTTACTTGATCGAAATAAAAACAAACTCCCAGAATAGAATGTGTCGTCTACTTAGAAGATGAGAAATTATTCTACCAAGGAAATAGGATAGAATGTTGTGGTTATAGTAGGGTTACCATAATTTTTTTTTTTTTGATTGAAATCCGGACATTGCGGGGGGTGGGGTGTTAAAGAGTATTAAGATATTATCAAATTAATAGTTATTAATATATAATTAATTAGGGGTCAAAATACAGTATAAAATCATATTAACTGCCTACCAACGACTCTTTTTTATAACATTAGCACTGAGTTTGAGGAAGTGAAAAAAGTTAAGACTTCAGAATGCAAAGAAGATGCAGTTTTTATTTATGCTTGGTAAATCAAAATTACAGTAATTAAAAATAGAATAAACTGCATTTTCAGTTTTTTTTTTTTTACTTAGTTTTAATATTTAGATTTATCTTTAAATATTTTTTTCTTAAGTATTTTAAATAAAAAATTTTATTTTTTAATAAGGAAATGCGTTTCCTTGTTTGATGAATCTTTATAAGGCATTATTATAAAGACCAATTATATATGCGCTCACAGAAATTATGGCTTAGGCCTCGTGGGTTACACTGAAATCCCACAAAGTATTTTAGTTACTAAATGATTTAGAAATAATTCCACCATATTAATAGTCTTTAAAAAATTAAGATTTTATTTAGTTTAGCATTTAGGTGTGTATAGTTTTTAAGATTTTAAAAAATCACGATACGCGTTTTTTCAACACAACTAATTGAAATAAGTTTATACTTTTATTTGCAGAAAGAAAAAAAATGCTGGTTTGTTCAGACTATGAAATAAATTAATTAAAAAGGACTTAAAGGCCCGCAAATTTTTTGCGGTAGCTGAAAAATTTAATTATTTTAAATAAGCTCATCTGAGATAATATTAAAGTAATTACATTAAGATATGAATCAATTGAAGGAAAACAACGAAATTTTAAAGTACTAATCTGTACTCTTGCCCCCCCCCCCCCAAAAAAAAAACCTAGTTAAAATAAAACTTGTTCACTCTTGACTTCCTGCTCAATCGCACTACAAAGAATGAAATGTACACGAAATCTGATGGTCAAATGTGTGGGACCCAAAAATATATATATCTTAAAAGTAGTAGGAATAGTTTCCTAAAATATCTTTTCTTGCTTTTAAGCCCGTCCAATTAGATTCTTTTAAATTTACGGATTGCAGCTGCATACAGAGATCATTTCTTTTTTCTTCTATCGGGGGTGCAATTGGATGTACGGATTAACGGCCTGTACTTCCTCCCCTATGGGGTCATCTCATCCACAATATTCAGCTGTTTTTTCATGCTGGACGACGTTTGTAGGGCCCTAGTGGGAAAGAGCTTGCCCTCAGATATGACTCCATTTTTTTCTACTGTATGATCCACAAACTTTTCCCTACACCCACGATGGGGTGATATATTCAGCAGGGTCTTCCCAATTGTGTGAATGAAGTATCGTTGTAGTTTGCCAAATATCAGCGTAACGGGACACCAAAACTGACCATCCGTGAAGGTCATCGGGGGTTTGATGACTAGGCTTTCGAAGCATTTTCTCCTAGGAATAACATTATCTGCCTCTCGTTTCTCTTTCTAAAAATCGGCAAAGGAATTGTAGAAGGGAGGTTGCACCAATTGTCTAAATTATAGGTTTCCTTTCGTTGGCGAAATGGCGTCAACTTTTTCGAATATGATAGATTTTTCCTAATACAACCAAATTTCTCTCTCGCCGCATTCGCTGGCGTAAATCCGGGCATTTTGAAGATCCGGACGTGAGCTTGAAATCTGGATGTATGGTAACCCTAGGTTACAATCATTTGGCTGCAATATAGGAATGCAGTACATGCAAAAGAAGCAGTGGCGAATCCAAGATTTTGGTCGGGGAGGGGGGGCCGAGGTCGTAAAATTTTTGTATCGTCGTGACCTCATAGCTTACGTGAATCAAATCACTTTAACTTTACTCACTTGAAAATAAGAATCACAAAAGAAACTATAACACTTTCGATAATTTAATAAAAGCACAATGAAATAACTAGCCAAAAAATGTATTCGACCACGTTAACGCTACAAGTACGAGTGGGATGACTACAAAAGAGAGAAAATTTTCCGACTCTGTCAAGCCAGAAAGCAATGTTGCCATTTTTATTTTTTAAAAAAAGATTAAGATCAAAACAGGGGCAGTGATTTGAAAAAAAAAAAAAAAAGAATTTTGTTTATCTCTGAGGGAGGCTGCAGGCCCATAGCACCCCCCTGGATTCGTCACTGAAAAGAAGACATCATTAAGTGACAGATGTCACTCTGGGTGGCATATCTTCATTAAATTCAGTAATCAGAATCTCTACCGGTAGTATTTCGAGTTTAGGCCGGATTGGTATGAGAAGTGAATTTTCGGATGTGCCATTCTTCAAAAACCAGTTCCCATGCACGACTCTACTGGCCTGTCAATGGCAATTTCTCTGAAAAGTAATGCCATATAAGTTATTTCGTTTTTCTTTGGCAATTATTTAGAAAATTCTTTAGCATCATTATTAGTAGCAATGCCTTTCAACCAATGAGAAGCCGTTACACCACTCATCATTGATTCCTTCTTGAAGTAGACCGCGGATGCCCGATGACAATCTCGGCTGTCGGAGGGTGCGGTTTGGAAAACGTATTCCATTCAAGATTTTGCATGTGTGTGTGTGAATCTAGTATTCGTTAAATTTTTCATCGGGGTGAAACGGCCTCACGTTGGTGTTGGGTAAAAGTTTGGAAAATGAAGTGCAGGTTTCGATGACGTCCTCGTTTTCTGACTACTGTTCAGATAATAGTCAGATATCCTTCTAGTAGCTTCTATAGAAACATTCTAAACACTTTCGTGGTTTCAAAGCAAAGGAATATTAATCAAACAAACCAAGTCAAATCCGATGTGGAAGTAATGAAAATTTGTATGGATTTCTTACTCAGCAATGTTATCGGGGAAGGAATAAAAAGAAAACCAAGAATCTAACAGGATTTTTAAACACATTTTCACATTCAGATCAATACAATTAAAAAGAAAAAGGTCTGGAAGGGTTAAGGTAATTTCTTAAGATAGTGAGCAAAACGTACATTTAAAAAAAAAATCCAGGTTTCGGAGCAAAAGACATAGGGGAAAGTGGGGTAAAACAGGGTACCTAAGACTCGAAGGCCTATTGGAGCTAAACTATTCGACCTAGACTTGCCAAATAAAATATAAAAAATCAACGTCTGATGTGCTTATCTGCTTCATTGGAGGAATCATCATTACTGACTGTCCCATTCTTATGCCCTTGGAGTACCCGGTTTTACCCCTAGTGAAGAAGTTACAAAGACGAAATAGAACTGCGCAAATATTGGGCTAAATCTTTATTTTTTGATAGGGTATAAATCCTTAGTAAACGTATAATACGTTGTACTAAATACAGTTTTTATAACTGTAATGATTATTAAATAAGTATGGTTTAAAATCAAACGAACATTAGAGAATTGCCGTCTTAAAAGAAATAAACCTTCACAAACGCAGTGAATTCAACAGCAACATCACGCCATTATGATTGTACCTTTTTTTTTTTTTTGGCTAGTAGAGTGTAATTCAGTATTTGCCCCATAGAAAAGAGAACTAATAGCGCCAGAATCAAGGGTACCCGGTTTTACCCCACTCTCTCCTACTAGTGAGTCTGAAGCAGAAATCAAAGAAAGCTCTATGCGACCGAGAAATAACTTCGTACCTTATTAAATTATGTGTATTCTTTTACATGGTGACACAAATCAAACACTTGCGCTTAATACAAGATTTTATTTAACTCCTCTAATGAGCACAGTTGTTAATACAGAAGATATTTTATCTGTACATATTTATTTGTAAAGTATGATATTTAGATGCAGTTTTTGAATACCGCCAGTTGAAGACAGACTTATCTCTTCATTTTAAATATGTAAGCCATTTGCTTTTTAAGGTTTTTTTTCCTATAATAAGAGAAAAATGAAACTTTTTTTAGATTTATGTATTTAATCAAATATCTTTTTTCAGTGAACTAAAAAAGTTGAGTGAAGACAGCTTAACTAGGCAGCCTGAAGAAGTATTTGACATCATCTGCAAATTGGGCGAAGGGTGAGTCTTTTTACATTTACAGACTTTCATATATGATCTTCTCTCTTTTCGTATTCAAGCCTATTGAATATATGCATGCAAATTCAATTCAGTAACTTATGCTCTGAATCTTATGCAGTTATTGCATCAATTGACTGTTATCCTTTTTATGTAACAGGAGTTATGGAAGTGTGTACAAAGCACTACACAAAGAATCTGGTCAGATTTTGGCCATTAAGCAAGTTCCAGTGGATACAGATTTGCAAGAGATCATAAATGAGATCTCTATTATGCAACAATGTGACAGTCCATTTGTCGTGAAATACTATGGAAGCTACTTCAAAGGCACTGATCTCTGGGTACGTTTGTAACACCTCTTTTTGTTCTAAGCAGAAACATTTTGAACCCTACTGTAGTGATATATTTGCATCACTACTATTTTTCGTTTACTTTAATAATTAATTAGTAAAATTACAAAAGTCAGAATCAACTTTAAGAATCAATTATTTATAAATGAATGAAAATAGAAAGATGCCATTTGCACAGAGCAAATGGAAATGAAGCTGGATTTTTTAAAAAACAAAACCATAATCTATTGGTAGCATAGTTTACAATTTAAACCACCATCTGCAGTTTTCTTAGCCATGCCTTACATGGGATAAGACGTTGGTCATATAAATGTTCAATATGCTATCCTCCATTCATGAGTACAGCTGCAAGATGAGGAAGCATTTAAGCATCATTAAGCTTTTTGCAGTATTTAGCTTCATTTCTGATGGTATAACAAAGCATGAAAGACAGAAATGTTACTTAACATTTGTATATTGTTTTTCTGACTATAAGTTACATAGGATAACTATGTAACTCATCACTCCGAGAATTGCAGAATTATTTGTTATTAAAAATTGTAAATTATGCTTCAAGTCAGTGGCTGTGTTTCGCACAAGCATTAGAGGTTCTCGCTTCGTGCCTTGAGAATCCAGGGTCCTCAAAACCAATTCTGCATATATTGCAGTACTATGCTGACGGAAAATTTGCAACATTGGGTGGGGGTAGGGGGCCTCAAAATCTATTCGACGTTTATCGAAGAGATAAGATGATGGTGAATTTGTGACATTGGGTAGGGGGATGAGGCCTCAAGTCAATTTTGCACCTGTGGCCTCATATTGACAAAATCTGCCACTTCTTCAAGTAAATTCTGTTTTCTTTTCCGTCCTTTCTGGGCCAAACACCATGTCTCTATTTTCATTCGTTTTCAAATTACCAATTTTTAAAATTGCTCTTAACTTCTTAATCATCCTGTATACAACTTTGTTCAAAATGCTGGAGAAGTTACTGCCCTTCTAAGTTTCTTGCGAAACCTGTTTGTTATTTCTAGTTATCTCTTATTTATGTGTTAATTCTTCATTTCTGTTTGACACACAGAGCATTAGTTTAATTTGTAGAAAAATATTGATAAGAAATATAATATTATTGAAACATTTTAAGCAAATGCTTGCAGTATTTATTATCTTTTCAGTAAAATAGTTTTGCACAGTAAAAGCAAAAGCAGATTTTAATAGTTAGTGATCTTGATTTAAATTTAGTAAAATTGAAAATGTTTTTATTTCCTATTATACAAAGTTACGCTTCTGCATTCAGTGACTATTCTTAGTCATTGAATGCAAATGTTTTTAAAAATTACTACT
This sequence comes from Araneus ventricosus, assembly GCA_013235015.1. NCBI lineage: Eukaryota > Metazoa > Arthropoda > Arachnida > Araneae > Araneidae > Araneus > Araneus ventricosus. The sequence goes on from BGPR01003508.1 coordinate 13,378, forward strand.
AGTAGTAAGTAGTGTATGCTAATAAGTATTCTTTAAATTATTAGAATTTTTGGTACTTTTCCATTAGCTTGGAACTAGTGCTAATACGCCAAGGTCACGAGGACTGGTTCTGTGCTAACGGAAAAGTACCAAATTTTTTGATGTCATGTTTCTAGATTTAACTAGTTATCTTTGATGACTCTTGCTGTATGATTTACTTCTGATTTTTTTTTTTTTACAAATCCTATCAATAGAGATTTATTTTAGCTTGTTTCCTCAAATCTCATTTTACTTATTAGAAACATAAGTCTTATATATATTATCTAACATAAGTCTTAGATATATATTTCAGTTGAACTGCTTATCCTGCTTATAAATTTTGAAGGTTACTCTTACAAATACTGAATACTATACCATACTGAAGCATAGTGGCAGCATGCTTTTATAAAATTAAAACACAGGTTCCATTTTATTAATTTTATGTCTTTTTCACACTTTTAGATTGTTATGGAGTATTGTGGTGGAGGTTCTGTATCTGATATTATGAGGCTAAGAAAGAAAACAGTAAGTATATCTTTTATTTTCAGTTCAACTTTGGAATGCAAAATTCATTTCATTTGTTACACTTAATTACACTTACATTAATTACACTTTTTATTAAATGTTTTGTAATGAAACTGTCTTCTGGTGTGTAAAGAAAAAAAAATTAAAATGTTTTACTTTAAGTCTAGTGCTGAGAAAGAGTTCTCCAGAGAGAAAATAATATCATGAGATTTTATTTTAGCTTACCGAAGAAGAAATTGCAACTATTCTGAATGATGTTTTGAAAGGTCTTGAATATCTACATTATCGTCGGAAAATTCACAGAGACATCAAAGCTGGAAATATATTGCTAAATTATGAAGGACATGCAAAACTAGCTGATTTTGGAGTTGCTGGTCAACTGACTGTAAGTTCATTTTCAATCTGGTGAAATAAAATTGTTTTATTTCTATTCCAATATGTTTTATGCGTAATTACAGTAATATCATTTTTTAAAATTTCTATTAATATGCATAGAAATTCTAGCTTCTAGTTGTTACCTCATCCTCGTCTAACAAAAGAAAAATTAAAACTATGAATTAATTTATTCTAGATAATTATGGAAATTAAAAATTATTAGTCTGTCAACAACATTTAACTGAAAGACCTTCTATTTTTCCTAATTATACATTTGAAAAGTTGGTTGACAATATCATGATTTAATAAGATGTAATGATTTCTGATGCCAGTTGCATCTTTGCAGGAGTGTAATTGCTCTTCTTTTGTTTTAAATGCATTGTTTTGTAAAAATATAAGAATACTTTGCTTAATGCTTACTATTTGCAAAAAGGTTTGCTCTCCATTGTGAGAGAAGATTCATTTTTTAGACTATCCATGTAAATATTTAACAACAAATTTTAATTACACAACACTTTTGAAAAGTATATCAATTTAAAAGATTTCATACTCTTGGAATTTCATCATTTCTCAATTTTATGTTAAGATAATGATGAAGCATTTCCTTTAGCATTTCTTTACCTCTGTTTTTGTGTTTTAAAAATGGTTAACGAAAATGGCTAGGCAGTTAATATATGATCAAAATCATTTTTCATGTATTTATTACGTTTGTTCTTAAATGCCTATAATGAAAAAATATTGTGGAATAGACAATCCAGACATGTAGAATTTTTTTTTAAAAATTATATAAAATTGATCTAAGATACTATTAACAGAGATATTCACTAATGTAAATAATAATTCCATGGATTGATTTAATGTAATATTGATTGTCATCATATAAACATTCTATTATTATTATTTAAAATATTTCTATTATTATTCTTGAACATTTTTAATTTCTTTAAATTTATAGGATTCAATGGCTAAAAGAAATACTGTGATTGGGACTCCATATTGGATGGCTCCAGAAGTGATACAAGAAGTAGGTTATGACTGTGTAGCTGATATATGGAGTCTGGGAATTACAGCTTTGGAAATAGCTGAAGGGAAACCTCCGTATGCAGATATTCATCCAATGAGGTGATGAAGTTTTATTAAATAGTTAATAGCTTTCATTTATAGAATCAAACTGATGTTTTGATGTTTTAAATTTATTATCAAACTAACTGCCTTTGGCAACTCTTGGGCTCAAGTCAAACTAAATGAATTAAGGCTCTACTTCATTTCATGCCAGCAAATAAATTGCACCTTCTTAGTAATGTTGGCCACTATATATTATGTTATGATATTATGTTATGGACTTCATTTCTATTTTGTATTTTTTAAATATTTATTTTTAACTTAACCATTGAATTCTGCGCGATATGTATGACCTATATAATAATGATGAGAAAATTAATTTTTCATGTAACTTAAATGACTCTTCTATGTCTAAATATTTACACACAGCTTTTAAATTCCTTCAATTGGTGTTCTTTTTTGGGCCATATTAATTATTTTTATTTTGAAGAATTTATATTCTTGAAAATAAAATAAGTCACTTCAACAACAGAAACCCTGCAAAAAAGCAGTTTCATTTCATAAAAGTTATTCTTTAGGGCAATATTCATGATTCCTACTAAACCACCACCATCTTTCCGTGAACTTGATAATTGGTCTCCTGAGTTCATTGATTTTGTGTCGAGGTGTCTTGTCAAAAATCCTGCAGAAAGAGCAACAGCAACTGAATTACTTCAACATGAGTTTATCAAAGGTGCCAAACCTGTTGCAATCCTTCAACAAATGATAGCTGAAGCAAAAGAAATCCGAGAAAATGTGTCCTGCCCAAATGAAAGACTACAAAATTTAAATTATGTAAGTAATAATTTGTTGTCAGAAATTTTATTTTACATGCAAAGAGTATTTAGAATGTTATGACTTTTTTAAGTTTTAAAACACACATACATGTTAAACGGATAATTTTATTATTTCATGAAAGAACATGCCTTAAAGGATTTTTTACTTAATTTCTGCTATTATTAAGGTACTTTTCATATCTCAGAATTACATTTGTGTTCCTTTCTCCAAGAATGATTCTGCTATTGAAGATAACCTCTATTGCATAGTATTTTCCATGCAAACACCATGTGGTAGACCTGGGTCACAAAGAATAATTTTAAATGGAAAAATATTTGGTTGTCACTTGGTGCCGAATTAGGAGTATAAGGAGCTGATTCAACTGCTCACAGAGAAAGTACTTATTAGCCTCCATCTGTCACTGAAAACGTGGTTCAACAGCATTTTGAGGGCGGGGTTTGAATTTATGCTTCTTCCCATGTTTTGAATATAGGGCACAGTTTATCTAAGAGTATCTCTGTAATTCAAAGTATTTATGGTTTACCAAGATGTCAACAAATAAAAAAAATTTCTTATACCAGAAATCTTTGCACTTTTTTTTGTGACAGTCACCTTGAACTTTTTTTATTGTTGTTTTGGAGAAATTTGGTACCATAATTCCGTTGATTGCTGTTTTGTTTCTTGGGCGATAAGTGTGAGAATTCCATATCTCATCTGCAGTTACTATATGGCTGAAAAGATCGCCATTTTTTCTGTAATAATGGTTGTCTTCACTGTGAAATCATTTTTTTAAAGAAAGGGTTAATAAAAAACCCCTGATGTTTAAGTAGGAAAAGTACTTCGTTAATGGTGGAACTTATTTAAAAAAATAGCTTAACTCTCTTGAGTTTGTTTGTTTTTTTGCAAAATATTCTCTTAAAATTCATATGTATATTTTAATGCAAAAATGGCACCTACTTTTTGAGCACATTTCATCTAGTTCTGTGTGTCTTGTGTTTTGCAACTAAAAGTGAATTTTTGTTCTTTTCTAGGATGATGATGAGGTAGATTCACATACTCTTCTAAATGGCTCAAGTACATTAGTTCCAAACAACAATGACATTGGAGAGCAGAATACATTGATTCCACAAACAGACTCAAATACATTAGTTGTATGTGCTAACAGTGACATTGAATCAGATCTTGGAACTTTAGTTATAAATAGTGATAGTGAAGATGATGATTCAACAATGAAAAGTAAGCATTGTTAATATTTGAAAATAAATTTTTTATATCAGAAAATATTTTCAAAATGGTTTAACTACCGATTATTTTTTATGTATATGTTATCAAAATGTCATTCATTTTGTCTTTTATTATAAATATTAATGTTCAATGCAAAAGAAACTTTTTTCTTTTGATGCTTGTTTTTTAATGAAACCCATGTTATGTTTCAGATATTGCATATTACATTTTCTTAGCATTTTGCTGAGATATGCTGTTCAAATTATTGCACATTAAATAACTTATAATTAAAAGCAAAAAAAAAAAAAAGATTTCTATAATACTGTTTGCATTCATATTTTTTTTCCCCTTTGCGCTAACCAAATAAAGATAGTTTTATTTGATTTCATCTTGATTTCTATCTTCTTTATAAAGATAGTTTATCAGAATTGCAAAAAGGGCATTATGTCATGTTTTCAAATGATCATAACATACTGAAATATTAACTTTTGTGAATGAACTTTAAGATTGAATACACTACTCACTCCTATGTGTATGAAAAATAGCCACTATATCAGCATTTAAGCTTTAAATACCAAATATTTTGAAATAAAATAGGAACAGAAGACTGATTTTCATCAAAGAAATGAAGTCATTAGTATAGCAAGGAGAATTTTTTTCTTCTTTCGGTTATTAAACTTAAGGAGTGAAACCTAAATAATGACTGTAGAAGAGTTGTTAGTACCCAAAAGCGGATTGTTCTCACGCTAAGGTGATATAGAAATTTGGAGAGGGCATCCCAACTCGGGTGTCTCATCTAACCACTCTGCAAAATGTAGCTTCAAAATGGGACAATAAAGGAACATTTTAATTCATTTGTGAATTAAAACTAATGTATTCACTGTATCCTCTCTTCTTAATCCTACAATATGCAATTTGTACCCAGAACTTTCAGTTATTTCTTAGTCAGCTATTATATGCATTGATCTCTTATTTCATTTCACAAATAGATTTCAGTGATTCTAATCATGCCATATCACCTAATACTTATATTTATCTGTGTAGTAGGATTGATTAGACCTAAAATTGAAAATTAATGTAAGCATATGTTTGCATTAATAATTAAATAATAAAAATAAGCATTTAAACTGATTAAAACTATTTTTTTATTTTTAAAACTGGATTCTTACAATTTCTCAAAATTATTGATTAAGAATTCATCAAACCTCCCTGCTGCCTTTTACTGCTAATATTATAAAACATATTGTTCTGTAATATTAGCAGAAAACTTAAGCACTCTGACTTTCTATAGTTCATACTTTTCATTCAGTGTAGTTATTTTATCATATCTTATTTTGCCAACTTAAATTGTTTTCATTAAATTAATATTGTACAGAAAGATATTTAAAAGATATAGCCTTTGTAACTAAGGTAAAGACACAGTATATTCAGTTTTCAAAATATTGTTTTTCTGTGTAGGACATGATGCAGCCACAAGTAACAAGAAAGAAAACTACCGTCCCTCATTTCTGGATCATTTTGATCAAAAAGAAAAGGAGCAACGAAATGAACTTCGTTTGAACAGTGTCACAACTTCTGTATCTCATTCAGATACTCCTCATCCAAATCATTTTGTTCAAAATGATAGTTATGTGAATAAAAACTCTCTAATTTCAGATGAAAAAAGTTTTTCAAATCAAATACAAAGACAACTCAACCAAATAAGCAATATTGGGCCCTCTGCTGCAATGCACGAACCACCCAAATTCCACCGTCCTTTTGCTGATGGGAACTTTGACTTTGTGAGTATTTTTTAACTTAGGTTCAAAACTAATTGCATCAGTAATAAATATTTTAAGAAATAAATGTTAAAAAATTCTTAAATGTTTCTTTTGTTGGTGAAAATAGTAATAAATCATGGAAAATTATTTTTGAAATGAAGACTTTTTTTTACATTAAAAATTTCTTATTGGGGAATACTAGTAGCTGTAAAGAGTACAGATTCCAAAAGAACTGTATCAAAATATTACATGAAATTAAATATTTATTATATTTTAATGGTATAACATTATGCTTGCCATATTTATGAAATATAATAAGTATAATTGTAAAAGATCTTTTTAGAAAAATTGAACTACATATATTTGTGGCAAGAAGTGGGAAGTGAAGAGAATTTTCTGAATTTGAAAAATTAATGTTCTTTTTAATAATGATTTATTCACACATGACTTTTATTTTAATGTAAGTCTTTATGAAAGTAATAGGATATTGTAGTACTTACGCAAAACAGAATTTTTTCCATTATAAGTGTTTAATAAAAATTAGGCTTTTGAGATTTGAAAAGACAAAAAGAAATATCAACATTCTTCTTGATTTGTATTTCAATTTTGTGTTACTATTTACTTTTCATTGTAAGAATATCTGCAATTTCAGAGTTTCGTAGAGTATTTTAAATTTCTAAATAAAAACACCAAGAACAGCTGCTACTATATCTAATTGCAACTTTTTTTTACCTACTGTTTAATTGTAACATTTCTTCACAGTGTGTCACAAACAAAATTTTTATTCTATTCTATGCTCAAATATTGCATAATTTTTTTTTTCATTTGTAATATCAATATAATAGTGCATTCTTTGAGATATACATGGTAAAATTATTTTTTTGTCATCTATGTGATGTAAATCATGCATGCAAACTCCATTACAAGCAGTTAAAAAACTAGCCTTACCATCTATGAAAGAAAGTTTATTATCAAATATGAACACTTTTATCAATTTAAAACAGCCAGAATTTTATTTTATATATTAAAAAATCTGTTTCTATAGAAATCATAATGCAAATAAAAATGTCATTATTGCTCTTTTTCAGCTAAAGGGACTTAGTTATGCTGAACTTAATCAAAGAATGGCCAGTTTAGATTCTGAAATGGAAAGAGATATAGAAGAACTAAGACGTCGATACCAAGCCAAACGACAGCCTATCTTGGATGCAATGGGTGCAAAGAAAAAAAGACAACAAAACTTTTAAGTGCTCTTTGTGAACGTATAGAATTAAGAGAATAATGTGCCTTTATTTTTTATGAGGGAAGACTGAATGGTCAATTAAATATTCAGTCTTGCTTTGTGATGGGACTTGTGATACGATATTAATCATTTGTCTGCCAACAAGTGCTACACCTCAAAAAAAAATCTTATAACTATTTTATATTACATGTTCCTGTTAAAAGATGAGTTAACTTTTTGCTAGGTAATTTACAAGGCATAGTGTTTCTCAACCTCTGGATCTTATTTTTTACTGTAAAAAAATATTTACTTTTGAAAAATTTCTTAAGCAAATATTTTAGTTTGAGGCACTCTGAGAAGAACGTTGAAAAACCTTCCATTTTGAACCTTTAAATAACATTTTAACAGCATTATTTTAAATAATGAAATATTCATGAATAATTAAAAATTATTAGATGTGAAAAATATTTCACAAGATGGAAAAAAGTTATAATTTGCTGATTTAATGCACTTATTAATAAAATGTGATATCTTATATTAAATATACTTAGTATATAAAATTTTTAAAGGGTAGAATTATTGAAAGGTAATTTATTCCTACAGGTATTTTCATTTTCTCTGAGGTTGAGAATCACTGAAGTGGTGTTCAATATTTTTAAATAAACAAATTTTGTTAGAGGTATTAAAACTGTTACTCTCAAGAAAAACTATTATATATTATTCTAGGCAGGTAGCATAATTTTAAATGACCTGTGCCTATGTTTTAGATATACTTTTTGATAGATACATTTAACTATCCTTTCTAGCAAGAGAATATTTGTTACAAATAGTAAGTATATCTTCCTTTTTGAGATGTTTTAGAGAATATTGCACAGTGAAATCTCTGATTAATTTAGCCAGTAGAATAGTCTTTAGAAATTATGTTTGTTAATCTTTCTTTCAAAAAATTATAGTTGCAATAATTTTTTCATTAAAACTAAACTTAATAAAGATTGTTGCAGAAGCATGCAAATCAGTATTGGTTGCAATCGTGTACAGTTTTTAAGAATTTTTTTCTACTATGAAAGAAAGTTTGATGGGTTTAAAAATGCATTTTTGTTTAAAGAAATAAACATTCAGGGAAATAACTGAGGTATCATTTTCTACTATAGTAAAAGTATTATATTGTGAAAACAATGCTGAAAGGTAGCCATTTGCCTTTGACTTAGAGATAACAGATCTGACACAGTTGCTTCTTTGAATTCTTTTAGCTTTATGCTGCTTACACTATAGTCTTTTTGTAAATTTGTTCTTACAGAAGATAAATGTGACAATTAATTTGTACTGCTTCGTGATTAAAAAAATATATTACATCAGTAATATTTTTAACTGTATAATTGACTGTTACCTTGTAGAATATGCACCATAGCTGCTATTGATGATTCAATTTAAATTTATTTTTGAGTATTATTCATTATGAGGATTTTGCTTCATCAATTTTATTCCTATAATGACATTCGACTTATATATTTGATGTAAAACCTGTTTCAGAAAGGAATTGGGATAAGATAACAGAATTTTATCCTATCATAATCCAATAAATCAGCAAACACTTTCAGGTTTTGTTTTAAAAAAATGATTTTTATATAGTTCTGCCAAATTAGTTTTACAAATATGGCTTATAAGACGTTTCCTTATTAAAAGAGGGAAGTCCCTCTTAGGTATCGGAAAGCTAAAATGTAAATTCTTTAAAGTTTTATTAAAGACAAATATTTGTACAATATTTCATAAAATTATGAAAGTATGGAAATTTTAGTTATTTATATATTTAATTAATTATAAGTTGTTAAAATTACTTGACATTAATTAAAAATTGTAATATTTCATTAATATTCAATTCTTTTTTAAAAATATCATTTTATAGTTCAAATTTAATTAACATCAGCATCGGACAGCCATTATTTCAAATGGTTTATAACTCTTAATAGTTTTTAATTAGTGAATGAAATATGAAAAGTATGTCATTTGGTTGTCATTCTATTGTTATACTCATATTAAGAAAAGTTGTTTAACTGAATATAAATCAAATCAAGTCAAATATTTGTGTAAAAATTAATATTGTGAAAATAATTCATATTGAATTCCATCCTCTTCTGTACCGATTTGATTTGTATAAAAAGTAAGCAGTTCTATCAAAAATAAAACATTTAAATTTAGTGTGGCTTTTCCTTAAATAATGCTCAAGATAAATATTCATACAAATGCGGACTCCTGAAGCCTTCACTTTTGGATGAACTATGTGTTTTAAACTTAACTCCATTCTTTCATTTGTTTCTTATGTATATTTCATTAGACAAGAGAAAAGATACAGATATGAATCACTGGCATTGATGTTTGGATCACCAGCATGACTTTCGTCCTATTACATTGAAGGCTGTTTTTCCAAGTTAATATGAAAGCAAAAATATATTATTATGAAATAAAAACAACAATTAACTACTACTTAAAACTAATTATGAAACCTATACTAAATAAAATCATATATCTAGAGGGTTCGTACGCGTCCTCACAAGTCCTTACTTTTACATTTAGTCCTTAAAAGTCCTTACAAATCCTTATTTTTATGCCCCATTTTAAAAAAGTCCTTGAAAGTCCCTACTTTTTGCCACCTCAGCTAGAGCAAAGTACATGCAGTATTTAGAAAGTGAAAGGTCCAAAGAAAAGACTGAAGCAAAACAACTGAAACGAAAAGCTCTAGGAGGAAATAGATTTTTTTTTTTAAACAAAAGAAAATGTTCCAAACCAAATACACCAAACAAATGGGGGAAGCAAATGATTTAGCTAACGAGGCTGAAAAGTCAAAGGACATAAATTTATTTATTCAATCGCATGAACTAAGAAAAACAATTATTGAAAAGAAATTAAAATAAATACCTTAGGTGTAAAATTGAATGAAAAAAGTTTGGAATTGAAAGATATTTAATTTGATTACCAGTTTCATGGTTTTTTTCATCAATTTATTAACTCATATTTTTAAGAATTTTTGTTGTGTTAAATTTGTAATGTATCTTCTATCTATTTTTTATATTATCCTTATCATTTAATAGGTTGAATTTTCAAAAATGAGACATTTTATTTAAAAATGCGTGCGACAATTCGTTAAGTTTATTCAATTTAGAGGTCCTTATTTTTTGGTTTTGTAAGTCCTTAAAAGTCCTTGATTTTCTTTTAAGGAAATGTGTATGAACCCTGATCTATATATTGACAAACATTTTACTAATCACTTAATAAAATTTTTACTATCAACCTTAAAATAAGCGAAATATTATTTTATTGTCATTTTCTTTTATAAAAAGACATGGGGGCAAAAGTATTTTCACAACTTATGATTTCTGCAACAGTAACTTTCCATTGTGTTTTATGAATCTGACTCGATATTAGTGTGTTGAGAGTACAAAATAAATGACTACTTATTTTTCATTTAATTTTAATAACAGCAAAAAAGTTTATAAGATATTTAAATTTTATTAGTTCAAAAACTGAAAATTATGACATGTGTTCTCAGTGCCTGATAACCTGCCATTTTCTTGACGTCTAAGTACTAGAATGGAGAAATACAACTTAGTAAAAGGTGTGATTAAATGAAATTGCAATAATAGTGTTTTTCAGTTGTGGAAATGATCCATAAACAGAAGTTCTCAATAGAACTTCGATTACTTATCAATAAAAAAAAAGCTTGAAATTAATACTAAGTTAATGTGCTTTAGTATAATACATTACCCTGTTTAATAGTTTATTCATAGCAAAATCAAATAAAATGCAAGTGAAATATTTGCAGTGTATAATGAATGCTCATAAATAGTGTATATACATATAATTTTAATTGTACAAAATGTTCCATTACTTGGAAGAGGGATTTCTGTCAAAGGCTTTCCATACTTTGATGTACACACTCTTTATTCATCTATTTTTCTCAGTTATTTACCCAGTATTTGATTGGATGAGTAGAAAAAGTAAACCAAGTCTGAATATTGGTGTTCTGTGGTGAAAGTCCCTGATAATGGATATGCTTCATTAAAATAAATGGTTGTACACATTAAACTATTTCAAATCAAAAATATTTTTTTATACTTGGTCCAATATTTGTTAAGTTGTAATAAAAGGTGCAAATTCAGATACTGCAACAATAAAAGCAGCATGATTAAAACATGTTCTCAATTTAAAGTGATAATATCTCTTAAAAGTAAAGGAAAAAAAATGAGTTTTGCAAAGTTCTGCAAGGACTGAGGAAGAATGAAAATGATGAATTTGTTGATGAATAAAGTACGTATTTCATAAAGATATGATGATCAATACAGGGTGTTGATAAATAATAAGTTTATTCGTCTCTAAGAAACCAGTACTTATGTGTGAATCAAGTGCAGCTGATTTTCAGTTCAGTGAGAACAGTGTCAAGCTTTCTGTTGGGCATATTAGGTCCATAGTACAAACATAGGTTTACTGGAATGAAGTTTATTCTCATGTTTGATGTCCCACTGTATTTGCAATCTAAAATAATGATTTTGGCATGCCTTTTAATCTTTTTGGCATGCCAGAGACTGTATTTTCAGTTCTACTACCATTATTTTCAACTAGTACTGAATAAGGAAAGGAAAAAAAAGCTCTTAAGAACTGGATTCTAATATACCAGATGAAAATGAGCTCGGAATGTACAATTTGCAACCACATAAATATTGTTGTTCATGTGAATGCATCCAAAGAGAATGCGAGTTTCTTTTGCCAGTATGAATTACCAAAGTAAATTGTAATGTTTGTCTTCCAGATGAGACCACTAATGTATTCTTCTCCCTCACATAACTTGCTATTTCTAGGCTAGCCAAATCACACATTTCGCTTCCACACTCTTAATAATATCAGTTCAAAACAAAGATTACAAGAAACATTTAATGTTGTACACTTTTTATTTCATTCAGTAAACACCGATTGTTGAAACCCTCTTTAAAGATTATATACTTCTAGCTAGTACATAATACAATACTATATGTGTCATGTAGCTGCAAAAGTGGTCATCTCCATTTTTCAAAAACACAGTGTTATTTTTTTTTTTTAAAGATTTTAAGTCCATTTGACCCTCTTAATACCATGCTACCATAAATTTCTTAATGAAATACATTACTGAAACGCTTCGAATGCCATGCACATTATTTTTTTAATTTCATTTTGGCTAGATGTGACAGAAATTCGACTTTACCTAATTTGTTTTCTTTTTTGGAGATGGCCACTTTTGCAGCTACATGACACAAATGTGAAAATGTTTTAAAAGATACAGTTTCCGTTGTTGATGTTAGATGGAATTCAGTTTCCATTGATGATGTTAGATGGATTCCAGTTTCTAAAGATGTTCAATGAAAGCCAGTCATATAATTGATTTTGCTTATTTGATAAAATTTCCAAGTATATTAATGTGTCTTTTGTAACAGGGCTTGTTTTTTAGTGTTAAGCTATTGGCAAAACACAGCACTTGCTGGGGTATTCACTAGTTGGTACCCCTGTGAGCATATGTCACTGCCATGATTTCGACGCACTGCTTGTCCATTGCGGTGTGGGACTAGGAGTCGAAATCTCAGGATGTTGTATAAAAACTGTGCCACAAATTTAATTTTGCCAAGAGCACCCAAATGCCGAATAGATAATAAAAGATTCTTAAACATGCTGGTAATCGCACGACAGGGAAGCTGAAAACGTTGGGTATTTGAAAAATTCACCTACTTTGACCGGGTATTGAACCAGCTCATTTGAGAAAATGAGATCAGCACTATAAACCTTACATCATCCAAGCCGCATTTAGCCTAAAATTTAGGCTTTCACTCAGAAATTTTTTCTAACGTAATAGTGCAATAAATTAGATGGGCAACAAATTGCCAAGCAGTTTTAGTTGTGCAGATTTTTCAATTCAGTCCTTTCCTCAGCTGCCCTCTCTTGTTTATCATAAACGGAAGAATCTTCCTCTTTGTGTGTATGATAATGGTTTTCGTAATAATACTCACGCTGAAATATCTTTCCACATATATCACAAACAAAAGGTTTCTTATCTTTATGAATATGAATATGCCTTCCTAAATCGGTTTTTTGAGAAAATCCTCTGCCGCAGACATCACAAACGAAAGCTTTCTCGTCCGTATGAATACGACAATGCCTGCGCAGATTACCGCTTCTGGAAAAGGCTTTTCCGCACATTTCACAAACATATGGTTTTTCAGATGTATGAATGCGATAATGTGCATGCAAATGGCCTTTCTGGAAGAATGCTTTGTTACATATATCACAGACGAAAGGTCTTTTGTTCATATGTACAAGATGATGCATATTTAAATCGCTCTTGCAAGCATATGATTTGTTGCATAAATCACAAGGGAAAGGTTTATCGTCCATATGGCGAAGATAGTGTTTATTAAAATAATATCTCTTATGAAACGATTTCCCACATATGTTGCAAGTAAAAGCCTTGTCATGTGTATGAATACGACGATGGGAGTGCAGGTCTGAAAATATCCTGCCGCAAATGTCACAGGTGTGACCAGTAACTTTCGAATCCGAGACTGAATTCATACTGAAAGTCTTCAAATAATTTCCCAATTTAGATTCGAAAATGAAATAATTCTGAAATTTGAAGATTTTGTGTACATCAGGAGTGAAAGTAGAAATTCTAGTGTATGTTGTTTGAAATGCAGAAATAAATTCTTTTCATTCTTCCGTTGAACCACTGAAAAAGAATGTTCTTTTATTGCATTTTAATAATTACAAAGAAACCATACAATAAAACATTCTTATTATTTTATTAGGTTGGATGGTAGTGTATGGTTGAATGACATACGATCAAGAAATGGACCCACTGCATAAGATTTAGTTTATAGTCAATGACAAAGCGTTTTACCATATTGGGAAAAGATACTTGGTCTATCATCTACGTGCCGTTAAATAGCTCTGAATATGATCCTAATGTACAAGATGTTTGTTTAAAAGCGATGGAAAGAGAAAATAGTTAGGAGCATAAACTTATATATTAAAATTCAAACGTCAACAGACGTATGTACGTATGTCCTTCTATCTTCTCACAAACCACTGAATCCTGAAACGCCGTAAGTACCAAAAGATGGAAAATAATCCAAGGAATCCATTTCGACTATTTAAATTTCGAAATTGTCATTAGTTAAAAAGATATTAATTAAAAACTTAATATTGATCGATTCCCCCGTGCTGCCATCTATCGACTGCTCCTATAACTATCTGTCACATCGGTTGTTCTTGCATCTGGTTTGTATAAAAGGTTTTCTTTTTTAGGGAGCTTCCACGTTTTGGAGTTTTTATTTATAAACATCGGAGAAAAAATCGTTTTCCTGCTTTTTTTTTTGTCGTACGGTGTTTCGCAACATTCACGCTTGTTGGGAGAAAATATTTATTCATTTTTATCCGTTTTTTTTTTTCCATTATTATTCAAATACGGGCAAGACGAAAATATACGTTTCTGGTGTTTATCAGTTTGATGTACTATTAAATCGATTATCGTTTCTGTTTTTTATTTCGTTTTATTTTTTCTTTTGCAAAACAAATACCATGCTAATCTGTTTTAATTTATAAGCATAAGAATTCTCGCGTTTTCATTCAAACCAAACTGCTTTAAGGTAGTAAAAAGGCTAGAACGGAAAGTTTTGATCCAACAAGAGAGGATTCAAAACAGATTTACGTTTCTTGGGGAAGCTTAGTGACAGGATTCGTAGGGAAAGAAACAAAGGCGGGCATATGAAAAAATGTGGATTCCGAGAAACGCTGGATTATTAACTATAAAGAATTAAAAGGTTGGATTTAAAAATTTTAATTAAACAATATAGGATTCAAAGGATTTTTTTTTACGTTTTTGGGGGGAACATAACGTTTACGTTAGCGACAATATGTGTAGAAAAAATAAACCGGAGGCGGGCATATGAAAATTAGTAATTAAAAGACTAGATTTGAAAGAATATTTACATTTGTTGGGGAAAGTAAGTGACAATATTTGTTGAAAAAAAACGGAGCCGGGCATATGAAAAAATATGGATCCCAAGGCCTCACATGATCTCACTTCTCTCTGCCCGGGAATATCCAATTATTCAAGATTGCCCGTGCAACGCCGGACCATGCAGCTAGTTCCAACATTAAAATTTGGATTTTGTTAAAGGTAGTGCTTTGTTTATTAAATTTTGTGGATAAAATTGACTTTAAAATATCGATTATATTTATTTTAAAAACGTTTATAATTTCCGTTTTGTTACTATAGATAATTTGATATTCATTCTAATGTTTAGCTTTAAATTTTTAGCTACTTTATTTTCTTTTGATTTGCACAATTATTGAATGAATTCGCCATGCAAAGTATAGTTTAATCAAGCTTGTATGTATACCTCATAACGAAGAGGAGTTCGCATACAAGCAAAGGATGTAATCTAATCTCAAGCTATCTTGGAGGTTATAAATTTTAAGTAAGCCATAACTACTGTGGAACTTGACCAATATGAAACTGACGGGACCAAAATAAATATTCGATCTATCCAACAATTCTAATTATGCAAAACTGGGTCTAAAAATGAACAGAGCGAGAGAAAACGCAAATTTTAAAAATTGGTGTCGCGAAAAATGGCAGCAAAGATTTATTTTTAATAAATAATACATTATTAATAAAAAAATAGTGAGTAATTGTTCTAAATAAAGCAATAGTAATTATAATTAAAAAGTTTTAGATAAGTTAAAAAACAATTTCAATAAATAAGAAATTTTAATAAACAAGCAGTATACAGCACTTTGATTAGATTAATTGTACAATAAAACTTCAAAATAAACAATACACTTCACATCTAACAGTACATTCAACATCTAAATATGTTAAAAAGTGAGCACTTTTTTTTATAACTTTTTTGATTGAATACACTGCACAGTAGTAAATCTCTCAAGAAAGTTAAGAGCCTTACAAATTATTTCCTCATAGTCACTAAGGACACAACGAGGAAACGCGTTTAACTAATGGAAATAATTCAGAATAAAAAATTTTTACAACTTTTTTTTTTTTAGGTCGCCCATATTAAAGGGAGGAGGAAATAGTTAAGAGTTCTTTTTCCGGGTGCATAAGTGACAAATGTGCAGGGAGGGTGGGTTATGGTTCCTTTTTTACATCCTTTTAGAAGTACAAAATTTCTTAGTAACATCATTCATACTAATGGCTCCTCAGCTATATATTCGCTTTTACCAAGAAAACTAAATATTTTATTGTTATCTGGCATTTAAAAGAAAATTCTTTTTTTTTAACCATATTTTTCCCCTTGAAGTAAAAAAAGAAAGAAAAGAAATCCTACTGGGAACCATCCATTTCTGTCCAAAAGTTTACAAAATTGCTTTTTAAATCACAATGTGTGCAACAACAAAAATTACTTTTAAGTCCACTTGATTGAGGGAATTTCTTCGACTTGGTTTAAACAATTTCCACTTGATTAAGTAAATTTCTTCGACTTGGTTTAAACAATATTTTGGATTAAATGCTTACCTTAATGTCACAAAGATAGCATATCATTTTTGCATAGATGCTTTGCTGAATTTTACATTTAAAGGTATTAAGTGATCTGTTCTCTCTCTGATATTTAAATTTAATATGAAAGTAAATTATCTCTTTAAGGTTGTTACCGAATTTATTTCATATAATATATAATGTTCTTAAAGCTAAACAGCAAGACTGTAATTAATTACCTCATTATTTTCCAATTCTTTTTTTAAAAGTAATATTGCAAAACATATTTATCTTGTCTCTTTGAAATCTGTTTTAGAGATTGCATTTTTTTTTTTAATTTTATAGTGAAAGTCCCAAAATGTGTAATTTTAATTCAAAGTAATAAATTTTTGATATTATGTTTTGTCAATAATTAATGATCCAGCAAAATAAATGCATTACAAACTGGTACACCTCATTTGAAATCCATACTTAAACTATACACCTTTTAAGTTCTAATGAACTTGCAATTTTACTGAAAGCATTTAAGCATTTACTGATTATTAAGACACTAAAGAATTTTCCCTTTAAATAACTTAATTTCTTACACCAAGTCATAATAGCTTGTTAATATATTCAGATATGAAAACTAGGCAAATTGTAAAGATTGCAGGATTGAAAAAATAACATTTTATCTAACAGAAATAGAAATTAACAGAAATAATAATGCAGGAAGGTAAAAGAATGTGGAATTTTTAACTTTTCAAATAATTAATTAATTACACAAATAAATAAGTACCTGAATTGAAGCAAATCAGTATCTAGGTTAAAGCAATAAATATTGCAGATTAGTCAATAACGAAAGCATTTATTTACAGCAACCCCCATAAAGATACACTAAAGATTATCAAAGACATAAGAGAACCTTGTCCCCCGCCCCCTTCTGTTTACACAGCAGTGATGGGATCAAAGTGACATAATTGTCAGAACAAGATCTTGTTCAACCTGGCATTGTTTAACTTTAAAATATTATGATCTATATATATAATTCAATGTCTGTTTGTTTATTTGAATCTTATACAATTCAACACCTCTTTACGGATTAGAACGAAATTTGGCACACATGTTCCTTAGCACCTAGAAGGATCAACTACGCAATTAAAAAGTTGCTTGCTCCATCCAAAGGGGGTTAAAAGGTTTAACGTTTTTCCGCCATAACTTTGAAATTTTTCATCGCCCCAAAACTATTTTTACACCATCTTAAAATTTAAAAAATTAGCTTTTCAGTGACATATGTTCCCTTTCTGTATGACTATTTTTCTCATTCATAATCAATTTTAAAAATTAATTTAAACACAATTTGTAAGAATTCATTGTTTGTTTCAATATTAAACCTCGCATGTTTTTAGCCAATGTTAAATTGCTTTCTTTAGACATTTTCATTTTCGCACGCAGAATTTCGCAGCTTTTATAATCGTGCGGTTAATTACGTAATTTACGTTTACGTTTACTGCTTTTTAAAATCGTTGCAACTTCTACGTTAGTTTGTCTTAATTTTGGCTCAGATTTTAGCAGTTTTAAAGGCATTGTCTATGTTCTCGCACTACCTTCAAAATCATACTCTTTAAAACCTATCAACGGACAAAAAAGGAAACCTTTGCATTTTTTTTAACTAAAGATTTGTGGCCTCTTTTTTTTACCTTCTTAATATCTATATTTCAGCATATCATTAGAACACAAAATCCAAATATTATGTTATGAATCTATAGCTAAAACATGCAATGTCTGTTTAGAAAGAAATCTGGCACACATGTTCCTTCGCACCTGAAAGGATTAATTACGATGTTAAAAAGTTTCTAGCGGGAGTAAAAAGGGTGATTTTTAACGTTTTCCCAAAGTAACTTCAAAACATATCATCAAACAAAAATTATTTTTGAACCATCTTAAAAGTAAAAAAAGTCCCTTTTCGACAAGCTTGAAGGCAAAGGTAGATTCCTTTACACTAATGTTACAAAAGTAAAGAAATATTACATATTGATCAATACAGACATAGCCAATGACTTTATTGCTTCTACAAATTGCAATACTTACGCTGTGATTCTATTTTCATGAGATTTAATTTTTTACTATATCAAGGTTTTATCATTCCATTTTTCATTCCAAAAGGTTATGCTAGATTTATTGGTCATTTTTTTTCTTCTATCCAACACATAATCGATTATTCAATTGCGAATCATTAAGAAATAAACTTATCCAAGTGCAAATCTAGATAACATTAAGCACACCTATATCTGAAACAGTAGCAAAGAAATTACCGAACTAAGAGCGACTCTAAATTAGTTTATTTAATCTGGGATTTACCATATAATTATTGCGAACATACTTTGTCATATGTGTAAATAATCATGAGGCAAACTTTGAAACATTACTAGAATGGGCTCATTTAGAGAACTCCCAGGTTACAGAGTAGTCTACAAATTCTTTACAAATTAGAAATAAAATTATTAAACATTGTGAGTTTCCAAATTGTCAGTGTGTTTTAAAGCTGACGGATATCAATGCATCCATTTTTGAACAGGAAATTTAAATCTCCATCGATCGGTAAGTAAGCAAATATTCAAGGCAGAAAACCGAAAACATTTTAAAACTAGATATTTTCTATAAAAAAGGGATAAGGGAACTCCCCAGTGGCGAAACTTGCGGCCTCGTAATCGATGAATTTTGGACAGTCTCCAGACTATTTTGTGTAATTTATTGTGCTTCATAAAATAATAATCCATCATAGAAAAATATCAAAATTATTAATCACTCTTTCGAAGAACTTAGATAATTATTATAGGCTCATTGCTAAAATATCAATCCTCGCCCCCCCCCCTTTTCCCTATACTGAATGGGTTTCCCTAGCTGACCCTGACTGGTTGTGTAGAGATATCTAACTGCCTCATATCGGTAATGGTGCGACCAATGTTTTTTCTAGCGTTTCATTCAATGTCGTTTCTGAACTTGGAACCTTGGTTTCTGGAAATAACGTGGTTTTACTTAGGATGCCTAGTATAAATTAAAATTGATGTTTTGATTAGCGATCTACATGATTTGAAAAATTTAAACAAGCATTATTTACTGCCTGAAAATAAACCTCCAGTTCAGTTGATCGATCTCTCGACTGCAAATCAATCTTTTTTCAAAGCGGGGCTGAAAAAAACAAATTCTGAAATTAATTAAGGCAGGAACAGAGTTCAGACAAGATTCAATTAAGCGCTCTAACATTGGTTAAGAAATATGAGTCATTATTATACACACTTTCAAAATGTATCTACATATGTTCAAATACAAAATTCCATAAAATCAAAAGTTGCTAAAATTTTGAAGCAACTCTTTCTTAAATAATAAACATGATATATGAAATCTTATATATGATATTGCAGGGAATTTATCAGTTTACATACTAAACCATAAAATGCATATCAGGATAAATGTCTAAAAAAGTTTCAAATTTTTTGTTTCATAAAAAAAACATGTGTTGTCATTTTAAATTAAAAACATACAAAGAAAACATTTTTGGCATATAATTTTTTTTTTAATAAACAGGGCAAAATTTAACCTAACATCAACATATTGAAGAATATTTCATTTATATATGACTAGTGGAATGTATTGTTTTGAAAACTTCCCAGAAACAATGAAAGACACCAAATTTCTGTGTTTAAAACGGAAAGGTACCAAATATATATTTTTCTGCATGGTATTTGCTGTGTAAAATGCCGTTAATATTAACTCGGACAACTGATAACTTCATTATTGTTAATTATCTTTAAGAAAGATTGAAATCTTCTATAATGCTTTTCATTTGATTAATTTATACAATTATATTATACTATAATAATGAAATGCTATGGTTTTAATTTATGTTTGGCATATTTTAATGTTGTGGAGTGATATAAATATTTCAGAAAAAGAAGCCGAAAATATTTTAATTAGCTCACTATTCTGAGACTATTTTAAGGAAGGCCAACCTCACGTCATGACTATTGAAAATATTACTTGCCTGAGAGATCACCATTATATCTATCTTTTGGCTATTTTATATTAAATTTATTAAACAAATCTTGGGTTAACCATATTTGGAATAATATGAAATTAAAGTAATCTGTCAAATTAACTGGTATCAAATTAACTGTTGATTAATTAAATTAACTATTTACTTAAATAAATTAAATATTTTAATTGTGACAATATCTCACTAAAACCTTTTTTTATGGCTCATATTTGTCATGTAATATTAATGTCGTAATGATCTATCTCAATTTAAATAAAAGTTATGTGTCTCTGTATGTGCTCCCTCTCCTCCTAAGTACTGGACAGTTCAACCGAAAAGAGACTGCATTTTATTTAAGACAGAGAAAGTTCACTGTAACTTTTCAAACCCAAAGGTTACCAATTTGGTTGAGTAAAAATTAAACAAGACGTTTTCCGATATATCTTTGGAAAACATTATTTGTGAAACTATTTTTATATTAATTTTTTTTTTTAAATTAGCATTTGAACAAAATTTCATTTCCACTTACAATTTTATTTCATTTAATAGTTTTTCTGAAATTAATTTTATTGGAATTTAATGTGCTATTGTTGAAGAATATCTGAATATACATAGTTGCCAGAATACATTCACAAAATTCTGGACTAATGCTAAAGAGAATTTTAAAGTGGGTGATTATATAATTTATATCAGGACCAAATAATGGTTATTTATTTTTTCCTTCTTTAAATTGTAGACAATTAATAACTGGATTGATTTAATTGTTTCAAAGTGATAGAGTATACTTCCCTTTCTTTTACTTTATGGTGGTAGCAAATTTAAGCCGCCTATATATGATAACAATGTATGGAAAGCGGCTGTTTTTAAAATCGTCTAAACAATTGATGTTCATTTTAATTAAAACGTTTCCAGATCAGAAGAGTTGTGTATTATAATATTTTACAATAGTAATTTTTATTATTAAACATGAAAACTATTTCAAATAGGGCAAACCAGGTATATAAACATTTACCTCACAAAAGTGGAGTGGAGATAGGGTGATGGAAACTCATAACTTCACAAGTAATTCTTGCTGTCAAAAACTTTCCAGTATAAAGAGTAGATTTATTTATGATAAGGTGATGAATTCACTAATTGGAAATTCTATCTTCAATCAATGTGGGTGGAGGTAGGAAAGATAGAATTGAGGAGCATTAGACATCTCTCTTTTCAGCTCGCAACAATTGTAGCACAATCCAAAATTTAATACCTACAAAAGTTATTCGTTATGATTATAGTATTCTCCTGATTAAGTTCTTTTATCTTCAATGTAGCACAGAGTAATGGGAAATGATACAGGGTAGGGGGGGGGGTGGGATTTATTCTTCAGCACCAAGCTCATAACTTCTAAGCAATTTTAGCTGACAAAAAACTTTAATATAAAATTAATTTCTGACAAAGGTGATAATTCAACCTAATTGAATTTTCCCATCTTTAGTGTGTAAGGTATAGGGAATGAGTAAAGCGGGGGAGAGGACAGTAAGTGGCTTTTATCTCACCCAACATCTAAAAAATTACTGTATCAAAACCAGTTTTCAATACACAAAGAAGTTGTTTATTAAAGAATAGATTCCGCTATTTTGAGTTTTCATTCCATCTTCAAATAAAAGGTTATGGGAAAATGAAATTTTCAATTTATCATTTCCACCCCAGCTGGTTAGCCATCCACAAACTTCGGTCCTATCAGCTCACCCGAATCAGAATTTATTTTAAAATTAGGCTTTGGTCGCCTATAATCGAATCTAATAATATTACTCACGCACTTATCCCATCAAAAGAATATCAGTTTTTGGATGTGACATATAACAAATTCTTCACATTACAGTTAACTCTCTCTGGTTTTGCTCACACCAAGAACTAATATGTAATACAAACAAAAGGTCTCGCATAGGATTGTCCAGCTCACAGAACACAAACTTATCATTTGGGACCAGTCAGCACAATACAAATAAATTCTACATTCATCTTTTGGCTTTTCTCCCATGGCATGTTCTGGAATGAAAACTCCAAAAGCAATCTTGCTGTAACCAATTACAGTTTATTACATGAGAACCTTTAAAATAATAATTAATTAGGCATTATTAGTTGGGTTTGAGGATACTAAAACATGGGTTGTATATTTAAGCTCAAAAAACTATATGATATAAAAGAAATTCTCGTTTTCTTTCATATATATAAAACAGATAAGGTGTACCAGGTGGCAGGTACAACATTGATGAAACCATAAATATATGGCTCTAAGAAAAAATAATTGAAATAAGACAAAACAATATAAATTGTATTTCAAAGAAAAATGGTTATGAACACTGGAAAACACTTTTTATGAATAACAAAATACCACAGATCTTTCTCCCATAGAGCAAACCCAATAGTAGCCTGAATGTGGCTACTATGAACCTCCTTAGACATTTAAGAATATAAGAATATAAGTACAAAAATGGTAAATTTTAATGAAAAGAATTTTTTCTTAGAAACACATCTTTGTTCTTTTTTAGTTAGATTCAAGTTTTCATCTTGTAACCATTTTGAAGTTATACTGCCAAATCAAAACCAGAAATATATGTACTCTACATTGAGGAGGCCAAATATAAAAGAGACAGTTAGCTAGCAGTCTAAGTTTTAAGCATTGAAGAACAAACTTTTTTTTTTCCATTCATTTGGAAACTGGAAATTTTAGTTAGTTAGGTTACTGTGTAATTGTTTGGGGAGGCATTAGGAAAACCAAAAACTGACTGTGACAGAATTAAGGTGGGAGTGTTTTTGTTTGAATTTAAATTGTTAGAGAAAAGAATTAGTTTAAAAAAATAGAAAAATCAATTTATCATATATATATATATCAAAGAACAAACTTAGAAACACAAGACAAAAACTCAAAAGTAATCAAGACACAATGGCAAAATAGATGAAAATAAGAAGATAAAATTGAAAATATCATGGCAGGCCGTTTCAATTTATTTTGGTTTCTTCCCTATCATTAATAGTGTTGAGACCTATCATAATGTTCAAAGTTCTTACAATCTTTGTTGGCAGCTTTAAGCGGATAGAAATTAACTTTCTCATTTTGTATAATTTTATGTAAAAATTTTTTGTTATTTGTTTTCTTGTAGATATATATATGTAGAAAATAATAAGTATCTGTCCAGAAACAAATCAACCTTTAAATTTATTTTTCAGTAATTTCATTTAGAAGAACTAAATTGATTCTTAAAAAAAAATCCTACTATAGGTTTTTAGCAATAAATGTAGGTACGGATGGTATGAATGCAACAATGGCATCGTGGGACCTTTTACTCATTACTTTAAGCGATATAATTCTTTCATTTGAAAGCTTTCAGTATAGTGGAAGCAAATGCATACCTAAGGGTAATATATTGCATTAGAGAAGGAACTTCCACACATTACACTTATGTATTTTACATAGAATATCACTAAAGAAACCAAGACACAGTTTCTTTTTCCAAAAAAATGACAACACATTATCACTATAGCCTTACAATGCGACAAGCTACAAGTGGGGTACGTTCAGACAACGAAGAGAAGAGCTTTGCAAGCGCCATTTTGCTTACACTTTTAACGGATCAATATAGGTTGATAATTTACCTACAGCACGTTGTAAAGCATCAAACAGACATATAAACACATATTTGTTTATTGACAGTTCCTGGGCAAAGCAATCATAAAGTTGGCATTTAAAGATCCGGCTGCACCAATATTAATCTAAATTTTCAAAATCTTTGCTAGATACTTATGCTTGCATTGCATTAAATAAACAGCCAGATATATTCTTATACCGTTGAATTTGTTTCTTCATTAAACAGATGGTATGATTCAAAGATAAATTTCTGATTGAAAAATAAAAAAGCTGATAAAACTCATAAATATAGATTTAGAATACAAGCTACAATTTCCAAAAGAAGGAAGTAAAATTTACATAATTCTTAACATCCTACCATGCATTTACTGAGCATCAAAATTTTCACATATGGTTCCAGTTTTTTGGTTTGTTCCACAAGGCTGTACATATTTCCAGTGTAATGCCTAAGTCAATGGATCTTCGGCGGAAGTAGAATATACAAACAAAATTCAAGGTTCTAGTATAGGTAAAACAAACCAGAAAACTCGTCCATATAGACAAGAATGAAACAACAGAAATAAGAAAATTTCGGCTGCACGCGAGTTTTGGCTAATCGGATCACGTGGATAGTGAACGTCAGATGGATTTCATAATATTCTAGTTACATTCAACCATTTGAATATACACTTGTGCGCGTTGTTTTGGGTAAGACTATTTATGGATTTCAAATGTTTCACCCATTACGGTTTTTTAAAAGCGGTATTTACGAGACCATTTACCTCCGATCCCATGAAATAAAAAAATGCCGCTAAGAAATGCAGAAAACGGTTTGTTTTACTTATATTACGAAAAACATTGTTCGCGTCTCCATATCAAACACGTAGGTAATTTTAGTCATACAGAATAAAAAAAAAAAAAAACATACATAACAGCACGAAAATCTAACCGGCTTTATTCGCAAACAACGTATTTAGCATCGGAATCCAGGTAATCGTGACCGAGCGTTGATTCTGGATTTCCTTGAAATTCTTATTCCCGAACGAGAGTTACTCGATCTCTCGGTATCGGAGCCTACGTAGGACACGCCCCACTCTGTGACGTAGGGTACCAGTTATTCCTGCCCCCATCATTTTCAAAGTAGATTTGCATTGGTCCAAATATGTCACATGATTATCAGCTGATTTTAGCGCCTTCTAATGTTTGTTTTGACTGTCATGCAACTTTTGAATATTTTTGTTGCCTGAATTTAGAATTCTCGAAATAAAATTTTTATAAAATTGTTATTCTTATCTCCATATGTTTTCAGCACATATGGATAAGATTCGATTTTCAGATATTAGTATAATTGTATCGAAATGGAGATTTATAGTGACAATCCCATATAAATACTTGTATATTTCTGTGTCTTGATACATTATTAAGCAAGTAGGTTTTAAATTTTCATAGTATGCTGCAATAAAAAAAATATTGGTATTTAGATGTACATTAGTGAATATTTGTATAGTAAATAGTTTCCAAATAAATCCAGCTTTTACTAAAGCCTATGTAACAATATTCCTTAAACAAATTGCAAAACTATTTCATTAACAAATATATAGATTGAAAATATTGGAAAGAAGAACTGTAAACTGCTCATGTGTAAACAAAAATCAGACTAAACGTTTCTGAAAAATGGAAGAATTTTTATGAACACCAATACCTAATAAAACAAATAATCATTCAATCCATTTATTATTAATAAAATGCTATTGCGCTAGAGATATTTTTTGTAAGAACTTCCTTCTCTCTTTATTTTAAAAAAATTAACACAAGTATTTTATTACATTTACATATTTAAAACTTGTTACTTGTTGTAAACATTGAATTTAGCAAATTTTGATTTTCAACTGAATGAATTACTGACTAGTAACTGTTCAGAACATAAACATAATAGTCTTGACAAATCCAAATAAGTGTAATGAAATAAATTATTGATATTATTTGTAAGTATTTTAGAATTAATATTATCTTTACATGAAATGTATGCTGAATTGATGGATTTCAGATATTTTAAACTGTCCAAATAATCAGATAGATAGCAATTGTTTTAAACATTTCTATCACAATTAAAATGCAGATTTGCTTTTCTCAATATCTTCATTATTTGAGAATAAAATGAGGTATTCATTTTTTGATAAGTTGGTATTAACATTGTATTAGTACCTGCATAATATCTGCTGTGTTTCATAGCAAATAAATTGCTATGAAACACAGCATGCTTCAAGTTTATATTCATTAACAAGAGTAATTTAATGTTCTTTACTACTTATTTTATTATTACAACTCGTTACTTTATGAATTCAATAAACAAAATTTAAAAAGAAATTAACAAACATACAACAATTGTTAAAATATAGCAATTTTCTTGGTTTTACCAGCAAATTGTTAGAATATTTTTTATTTTGTGTACTTTAATAAGCAGAGCATTAGAGGCCTACATTTAAAATATAAGGGGAAGGAAACTCAGAATGAAATGTTGCTACAAATAAAATGACTTTTATGTTAATAAGTTATTTTGACTTAACAAAAAAATTATATCAATAATTTAAAACTATTTCAAGGATTCTTTTCCTGCCAGTTTTCCAATAACAGTCATTTTATTTTCGTTCAAGTAAAAACATTTAATTTCATATAGATTTGTATAAATAAAGAAAAAGAAGTCATCTTTTAAATTTTTTCATACAAATATGTGAATTTATTTTCTGATTTTCAATTAAAGTTCATGGTTACTTAATATCACAGATAAGAATATTACATCGAAAGGGACAATGGTTTATTATGGTCTTATTACATAGAATTATATAAAACTTTATATTATTATGGGCCCACTTTCATCTGAATATTTTATTCAAAATGCAAAAAATGTTTATAATTCAGTTATTTTGACAAATTTACCAAAACAAGTTGGCAAAAAAAAAAAAGCTTCTACCAGTCAAGTACGTACATTAGCACAATTTACAGTAATTTATAATTCTGAATAAGATTTATGAGTCCTATTGCCTATCAAAAGGATTTTCAATAACTGATTGATGATTCACATGTATGTAGCACTGGTGAATGAAATATATAAAATAAGCTGCATAGATCAAAAGAAATTTTAAATCTTTAAATGATGTAAAAGATAAATGTCAAAGCAAATTAATATGAATTGATTTCTCTGTATCATTCAACTATATACAGAGTTATATATAAATTTATAAAACTCTTTATTATGCATTCAAATTTCTTTATAAAAATTTCCAACTTCACTTATTATAAACACAAATGTTAGGCAACTTTTTCCAGTGAAATAAATACTCGATAAATTCTATAAGGAATCAACAAAAGGAATAACTTTGCAGTATATTTAATAAATAAAGATAACTATATAAGCTTACAAACATACCACCAAACAAAGGTTTTGGTAAACACAAAGGCAGTTTTCTGGATGCAGAACAGAGTATTAAGTACTACCTAAGACAGCTATTATTCTGATATTTTTTGACACAACTCAGAAACACATCTCTACTCTGATAACTATTAACCAGGATATGTTTTTAAAATATTACATCCTGAAAAATCATGGTCATGGTGTTATTGCATAGAATAGCAATGAAACTTTATATTATTTTGAGACAACTTGTGTCTGAATATTTGAATCAAAATGCAAAAACAATATTTATAGTTCAGATATTTTTACAAGTTGACAAAAAAAAAAAAAACTTATACCAGCCAAATAAGTATATTAACACAATTAACAATATACTTTTATTTCATTTATAATTTTTAATAACATTTTAAGAGTCTTATTGCATATATAAAAATGTTTTTCTGCAACTGTTAAATGGTTCACATGAATGCAGTGTTGATGAATGACTTATAGGAAATATCAACATAAAATACAGAGACTGAAAGACATTTAAAATCTTTAATACTGTAAAGATTTGTCATAGCAAAGTAAGCTGAACTAATATTTCTGTAAAACACAACTATATACAGAAGAATGCATTAATTTATAAAAATGTTTATTATGCATTCAAATTTCTTTATGGAAACATAACTTCACATATTTAGAAACAAGAATGCTAAGCAATTTTTTTCCACAGAAATAACTGCTATAAATTTTAACTAAATTTTATAACGAACAATATTAGACAACTCTGCAGTATATTTAATAAATAATGGTAAATATATAAATTTAGAAACATGCAAAAAAACAAAGCTATATTACAAAGACAATTTTCCTGATTCGTAACCAAGTATATAAAATACTGCCGTATGCATATCAAAAGTATTAAAAACTTATTATCATACACATGGTATTTTGGCAAATTCATAAAAAGTTTCCATTACACAAAAGAAATAATTTATACAGTTTTCAAGATGTAAGAATTCTGAATATTTTAAATTTAGTTGACCAATAAGAGATTTGCATCTTTTGAAATAAAAATCATATAGCTCATAAAACAAAATAAAACAATTCAGCAAATTTAATAAGTTAGAAAGAGGTAGTTCTTAATAATAGAAGAGTGTATATCAATGCATAGGCTGAAACTTTTTTATACTGCTGTAAATTTTTACAATGATTCAATAATATAATTTTGAATTAGATTTTAAGAGTCCTACAGCATATCAAAATATTTTTCTGCAAGTCTTTAATGGTTAACATACATCAAATAGCTTCTTAATACCCAGAATGTAAAAACGAAAATACAGTATTGATGAATAAAGTGTACAAATTATCAGTATAAGCTGCATATATTTACAGAAATTTAAATTCTTTAATACAGTAGAAAAATATAATAAATCATGTTAAAGCACACTTAATTTCTCTGTAAAATGCAACTATATACCAAAGGATGCATTCAAACCATATTCTTGAGGAAATTTCCAACTTCATACATTTATAAATAAAAATATGAAGCACATTTTTTCCCACTAAAATAACTACTATATATTCTAACAAAATCCAATAATGAACTATATAATACATTACTCTATAGTATATTTAATAAATGAAAATCAGTAATATTAACTTGAAAAAACACCACAGAACAAAGCTTTATTAAATACAAAGACAATTTTCTGGATGTCTTCCAGAGTTAATGAATACTGTCTCCATGCAGATCAAAAGTGTTCTAAGCAAGAAGTATTTTGAAGCATAAAAGTGTTATCAAAGAAGGAATGCACCTTGTATTTTCATAAAAAAAAATTCTTTTGAAAAATATAATACTCTTTTCCATTGTTTAAAACATAATTAAACATAGAGTCCATCATTGTAAAAAATATGGATATTTTAAACTTATCTGACCAATAAAAGATTTGCTTCTTTTAAAATAAAAATCAATATAGAACATAAAACAAAACTGTGCAACACTGCAAATTAAATACATAAGAAAGAGGTCAAGATTAGTGATACAGAGTGGCTAAATAGGATTATACGAGGATGTGTAGCTGAAATATTTATATACTGCTGTGTATTTTTATAATTATTCAACAATATAATTTTGTATTGGATTTTAAGAGAGCTACTGCATATTGACATGTTTTCATAACTGTTTAATAGTTCAGATATATCAAAATAATTTATTAATACTCAGAGCTCAAAACACAATAATGCAGCATTAATGGACATAGGGGATAAAATTTCAATATAAGCTGTATAATTTGATAAAGAAATCTAAAGTCTTAAATACTGCAAAAACTAATTGCTTAAACACAGTAATGTGAACTAATTTCTTTGTAAAATTCAATTTTATAGAAATAAATGCATTAACTTATGAAACTGTTAATTACACAATTAAATATAAATATTTTCCTTATGGAAAATTTAATTTTTCTTTTTCTACTGAAGTAAGTGTTATATTACCCAGCTTGCAAAATAAATAAAATTATGCATTTAAATTTATCAGAACAATAAGAGATTTATATTCTTAGTAGTAAAAATCATATGCAATAAATTTAATAAACAAGGTTTGATAGTATACACTTGGAAACACAGTGCAGAAAAAAGCTTCATTAAAAATAAAGTCAATTTTCTGAATGCATCACCGGGCACAGTGAAAAGATTCATTTTATTTATGGTAAATATGTGTAATTAAATCTACCTGAACAATAAACAGCTTGCATTCATTGGAGTATACAGTAAATAACCTAAAATTAATTGTCCATCTTTCTTGAACACATCAGTTCATTACTCACGAAATAATTATGTGTCAGCCATGATCGTTGCTGATAATTGTACACTGAAAGTATAAAAATTAGCTTGTATTGTTGAAACCGACAAATACTAGATAATCCTCTCGAAATCGAGATTTTCTCTTCCAGGATAAAAAGCATGAAATATATTTAAAAGCATACTTATTGAAAAGAAAGAGCCAAAAAATAGTAGTGAAAAGGAGTTTTCTCCACTTTACATACAAAAAACTACACTATTTGTCATGCTAAACACCAAAATATTCTTCCAGATTGTTTTTCTCCAAAAATACTGCTTTTACAAGGCATGCAAAAATCCAAAACATTGAACCAGAACAATTTTTCATTCTACTGCACATGCACACAATGTTTCAATAATATAATTTTCAATTAGATTTTAAGAGTCCTACACAGGGTTCATACTGTATATACGATAGTAAAATTCAGGAGTTTCTAAGGATTTTTTCAGGAGTACAGTATAGAATTTCAGGAGATAACGTGAAAAAAAAGCAATTTAGGGGAGAAGGGGGTAGTGTGGAAATTTTTATAAAATTGGCAAAAAGAAGTATACTAAATATCAATTCTCCCATCTTTCCCGATTGCGGTGACTCGGAACATGCACAGTAGACTCTTTCGGCACTAAGTAAGGTCAGAAATAAGAATTCTGGACTCCATCGACTTTCTATATCAATAAGGAAAAACGGAAACTTCATATTTTTATGTTTTATCATAATATCATAATTTTATATTTTGCTCTTCGAGTGTAATTTTTCAGGAGACAAAAAGAAATATTAGGATAAAAAACACAATTTTCAGGAGTTTTCAGGGCCCTTAGAATAAAAAAGCAAAATTCAGGAATTTCAGGAGGAGTACGAACCCTGCCTACAGCATATTAAAATATTTTTCTGCAAGTCTTTAATGGTTCACATACATAAAAATAGTTTATGAATACCCAGACTTTTAAAACGAAAATACAGCATTGATTAATAAAGTGTATAAAATATTGATATAAGCTGCGTAGATTGACAGAAATTTTAGTTATTTAATACTGTAAAAAAACTGATAAAGCACTCTAGTTTCTATGTAAAATGCAACTATATACCAATGAATGAATTAATTTATACTGTTTAAAATGCACTCAAACAATATTTTTAAGGAAATTTCCAACTTCACACATTCATAAATAAAAATATGATGCACTTTATTTTAACCACTAAAAATAATTACTATTCTAACAAAAACCCATAAAGAACTATATAACGAATAACTCTACAGTACATTTAATAATTGAGGATCAATATATTAACTTGGAAATACACCACAGAACAAAGCTTTATTAAATACAAAGACAATTTTCTGGATGCCTTTCCGAGTATACTGCCTCAATACATATCAAAAGTGTTATATTATTTAGAAAGAAGGAATACACCTCGTAATTTCAAGAAAACAATCGTTTGCAAAATATAAGGCTTTTACATTATGTATAAGACATAATTTAAGATACTGTCCATCATGTAAAAAGCATGGATATTTTAAATTTATCTAACCAATAAGAGAGTTACTTCTTTTAAAATAAAAATCAACATGGTACATAAAACAACTAAATAGTACAACACAGCAAATTTAATGAGTAAGGAAGAGGTATTTATTAGTTATATAGAGTGGCCAAGATGGAATAATGTTAGAGAATGCAATTTTGATAGCAAAGTTGGATAACATAATATAAAACTACTTCTCATCAATTAAGACGTAACTAAACACAGCTTTAAAATATAAAAATATGAGCATTTTAAATTTATTTGAACAATCAAAGATTTGCATTCTTGTAGTAAAAATCTTATAGGAAATAAAACATCATGCATTACAATACATATAATAGACAGGGATCAATATTTTAAACTTGGAAACACACTGCAGAAAAAAGCTTCATTAAATATAAAGTCAATTTTCTGAATGCATCACCAGCTACAGTAAAGACATTATACTTTTTTTTAGTTAATATGTGTATTTAATTTACCTGAACAATAATCAGTTTGCATTCTAAAAATGACAGCAATCCAGGATAGATATTAATAACATGAAATACATCTTGAAACAAAATTTAGCGGCAAGAAGTTATTATTCTTCACTTACTTATTAGTTAGGCTAAACACCAAAATATTCCTCAGATTGATTTTTCTCCAAAAAAAAAATACTCTTACAAGCTAAGCAAAAATCCAAAACTTTGAGCCAGAACGATTTTTCATTCTACTGGCACATGCACACAAATGCATATTGAACTCGATCCGCCGATAACTCGCCGATTTTCTGGGATTGAAAAACGGGGGAAAAAGGCGCTCGACAATCCGCTGTTTTGGCATTGAGAATAAGAAATCGGAGCGCTGACACGAGTGTCAGTGTCAACACGCGGTGGTGAATAGCGCCGAACGTCATTTAAATGTCGCCAAAGCATACATCTTATTGCCAATGAAAGGATAAATTGCCAAAAGAAAAATTCTCATGACGTACGTTTTAAAGTCACGTGAACTCAAGAACCAATCAGATTCCATTTGCGTAAGGTGGTATCATGGGTTTGAGGCGCTTCGGTTGAGAATCGCACAGCATTCCGTTCACATGGGAAACATGAACGGATTCTGCAGTGCAATCTGTTGGGTATGGTGCGGAGTCTATCCGTACCACTTTCATAAAAACCGGAAGTGGTTTTCAAGTAAAACGAAGAAAATTTACGAGAGATAACTCGCTAAACTATACAGTAATTATTATTGTTTTTTTTATTATTATTATCACGAACCAAAATTTGATTTTTAAGTTCTTTTTCAAGTAGTTCAAGTGTCCATGCATGTTTTTTTGATAGGTTTTATTTTCACCCTCGTCGTATGTCATATGCAGTAAGAAATTTAAGATGTAAACTAAAAATACAAAATGTTTAAATTTTAATAATTTCTGTAACTGTGTAGAAAATGTGGCGCTTCTGTGGTATTGTTTCAATTAACGGTAAGACTTAAGTTTGATGTGCGGTTTCCCGCCAAGTTGGCAAAAATCACGCCAACTATGAAATACTCGCCAAAAGTCCGCCATATTTTCATTAAAGAGTTGCAATAATATAACTAACGTGCACCACATTTGGCGAGAAATCGCCAGAAAAAAATTGAACTTTGGCGAACGCACATTAAACTTAAGTCTAGCCAACGGACGGTAAGACTGGCGGTTTTTGTTATGTGCATTCTTTTGTGTAACTGATATATTTTTTAGTGGAGCATCTTAAACGTTTCTACTTGTAACCCTGTTGGGAAGGAAAAAATATAACCCTATTTTTGTACAAAGACCTTTTTCATAACTCTTGTGTACTTATGAAAAAATTAGATTTGCAAATGAAGCATAGACTAATAATAAAAGAAATTTTTCGGAATCCTTTATTGGGCGTGCTTTCCTTTTAGATATTTTTTTTTATGTTGATATTCATTTTCTCTTTGAATCGCCCTATTTTGTTTTAATTTGAAATTTGCATAATATTTCTGTACTAAGATTAGTAAAAAATAAACATCTCCTCCTGCATTTTTCATCTTGCCCCTATTTTGGTGAAATCGATGCTGACTGGCCCATACACTGTAACTGTAAACAGAGTAGTTTTAGTATATGGATATAGGATGGAAAGGAAGTACACACATATATACTAGGCAACAAAGGAAAACAAATCAAGAGAGCAAAGGCGAACCTCAGGTTGGAGCGAGGAAAGAAATTAAAAGAAGAATCACACACACACATACAGTTAGGGGGCCTTGTGCCAAACTTGGGCTGTGACCTTCGCAGTTGAGCTACTGTCAAACTCAGGGGGAAGAAACTTTGATATTTGTCTTCTGATGTGTCACTTAGCTATTCTATTGCCCAGTGAGTGAATTTCAGTGCTTTTGAGGTTAATCCGGTGAGCAGCTCCAGCTTGTGTATCTCTTGCTTATCGGTTCATTTTCCATCTTCATTCCTTGTTTATATTATGGGCTATTCTCCACTGTAAACCCTTTGAACCCCATTTTTTTTTAAAACTTGTATATGTTTTTTATTTATGCAATATTAAAGTGTATGGGTTAAACCTTAGCAAATGAGATAAAATATTTGTTTTAGCTAAATTTTTTATTATGGAATCAATTCTTGAAAGTCAGCATTATAATTTTTAAATTTTCTCATTACAATCAACATATAATATCCCAATCAAATTTTTCAAAAGAGGACGATTTATTTGAACAAAAATTGGATGTCCCATGCATAACACAAAAACATGATCTTTTTCACTTTTCACATTTCTTTTTATGGCAAAATAGAAACTGTTATAAATTTGCTTTGCTTTTCATAGCATTAATTTATACTAAAATTAAATGAAATGTTAGCACTTGTTTTCATGTTCCGTGCATAACACAGATTTTTCTAAAATTCTGGAAAGTCAAAAACTCTACAACCATTTATAACTGTAGACCACTGAATTACTTTAATGGCTTCACTCATGATGTAGAACACTTTATTTTCTCATTTAGGCCATTTCCAAAACTTTCCCGACTTTTCCCATGGCAGAAACTTCAATATCGTTATGTAAAACTTGTGTAACTTTTCCAGCATATAAACTTTCATTGTACTTAACGACAACCCAATTTCCTGTAGAAATATTTATGGTGTTAACTGGCATAGTATCAACATTTTGTTTTATTGATGTTATAGCATTTGTAAAAAAAATTCTAAACTTGAAGAAGGTGAACATTTAATTCTGTGCATTTTTGAAATGCCCGGTATCGCTTTTGTTTTAACCCACACACTGTTATCTCTATTTATATCTTTATCTAAAAACAACATAACTGTTGTAGATGACATAGCCTTTTTAACAACATTTCAAAATCTTCTGCTGACTGTACAATTGGAGCGGTTGATTTTTTTTACATGACAGCATTTCGTATGAAGCATTTTGCCTTACCACCAATTCCATCCACCACACCTTTTCCATGGGCAGTTGCATAATATTTCCAGTGGAATGTTTTTTTTTTTTTTTTTTTAATTTAATGCTGAGGTCTTGTAGCAGCAAGGTCATGTATCTTTTTTTAAACTCGGTTGAAGAGCCATCTCTCCATATTATCTCTTCAAAAAAATTGTTTTCCCTTGCATTTGGCTGAATTTCTTCATAATTTTTTTCAATGAAAGCTTTCACAGTATTTTTTTCCTTCTCAGAAGTGTCAGAACATATTAAATAAGTATTGCATTTTCCATGTACAAATACTGCAGCTGTAATTAGGGTTATGCCTTTTTGTGTCAAAAGTGCACTCTGGACTTCATCCTGGTATGAGCAACTATAGCCAACTGTAAGACTCTTGATTCAGGAAAATTTTTATCATTTTGGAATTCTTGAAATTGTATTCTTATGGTGTTTATATGAGAACTTAATACTGAAAAGTAGTCACACATACAATCCAAAACTTCCCTAATGCATGTATCTTTCACTATAATGTTCAATTATCCTTTATCTTTATTGCTTTATAAAGTTTGATATTCAGGTCACTAAATTAACCACCTGTTTACTCAAAACTATGAATTACTGTTTTTATTTTCCTGTTAAAAGTAGTCCACATTATGTATATAGTAAATGTTATGAATTATGTAATGGCCTCATTAAAAAAAACCCAAAAATACATATATAATTAAGTAAAATAGAAAACTTTTTTTCTTCAAAATTTTACCTAAATTACATACTGTTATCTATAGTAGTTTTTATTTCATTAGAAATATAATTACCATCATAATTTTTGAATTCCTACTGCTGAGATGGTGTAAAATTCAGACATGTCCCGTGCATAACACAAATTAAATAAATTTTATTGAATGATGTATTTGCCAAAAATGTAGCATAATTGGATAGAGGTACTATTTAGCTGTTAGGAAAAAAATATAATGGCAATATACAAGTTCTAAATTCACAGAGTTAATTACATATAGAAGTCAAGGTGGAAATTAATGGTTTTTCTTAGTCCCGTGCATAACGAGCATATTAAATCATTTTTGAAGTATTTAAATCATAATTATTGTTTTGTTTTCTACCTGAAATTTGAGATCCAGGCCTGCTTTTGAATTCAAATGCAAAACAAAATGAATACACATCTTATTTTACTATATTTACAGACTTCAAAAGTCTGCATATGTCCCATGCATAACAGGAGAATGGTCCTTATATTTTTTCTCATTTTTATTGTTCATAGAACTCTGTGTTGAATTATAAGTAAATAATATTAAGAATGAAAAAACAAACCTTTAAAATTATTTTAGGCTTTGTTGCAGCGCCGCAGTCCTAATGAATGAGCCGCTACTGAGTATGTCCGTAGCATAGGATACACCTAGAGTCGGAATGCAACCTGCTGATGAAATTCAGGCCTCCTTGATATCCAATTCTTATTTTTGTATATAAACACTTTAGCATGTGTTTGTATTTCTACCATCTGTTTCTTATTAAAGCTAATACCATTAAATTCGAATTCATTTGCGCATACATATTTTTTCTTAATTTACGAATTTTAAATTTTTATATATACGTCTTAAAAGGTATGTTAAAGACATTTTTGATATTGACAGCAGTGTAGACGAATTTTATTTTGAATCAAACGCAGTAGGCGAGGATAAATAGTTTTCGTTAGTTGAAGAGTGATTTATGTGCTGCTAGAAATAAATTTGGTCTGCGTTATCAAATAGTTAACTCTTCATGATTTAAATTAGTGGTCCTTGCTGCTCTTATTCCTTTCAGTATCAATGGTGCGGACCTCTTTGATTTCTACTAAATTAGTAATTCTTTTTTATATCAATTTTTCTTACATTAGTCATATTTTCTATCAATTTCGTTTTCTTAAGTTAAGTTTTCTGTCATGCAGCAAAATGTGTTTGTTAAAAATGATTTTTAAATATTATTTATATTTCTTCCTTTACAGAGATTTTTAAATCATCAGAACATTGGAAAATATCGTATTCCATGTGTGGGATTCAACACTTTTCTCGGAGAATTATCGATTGTGGTTAATTTGATAAAATGAAGATTGTAACTTTTTGAATGGACGGAACAAAGAAAATATAAAATTTAATTATCATAAAAACTCTATGGTATTACTATTATTATCTTTCTATATAAACACTGCATCTTAGTGCTTTAGCGTGCGTTTGTATTTCTACTATTATGGTATTACTGTTGTTCTTTATGGTCTTGAAATGTATTGCTTATGAAAAATTCTAACCAATTCATGATGAATCCCACTGATAATATTAATGGAAAAATAGTGGAAACTGATGAATGTCGTGAAACATCGGTGATTAATACTTCTAACATAAATTTTGATATGGATTTGAAATCTTCACAACCCACTTCCAATGTTTGCAGTAAGACATTTTGGAACGAAGATGATCTGCAATCACATCTGTGTAGTCATCCAATTAAGATGCCTCATATGTATCTTATCGTCATGAATCCCGTTGATAATCCTAATCCAAAAATAGTGGAAACTACGGAATGTAGTCCAACATTATCAGTGATTAATACTTCTAACTCAAATTCTGATGCAGATATGAAATCCTCACCTCACTCTAGCGAGGTTTGCGGGAAGACATTTTCAAACAAAGATTTCCAATCGCATCAGTGTAATCGTACAATTAAGAAGCCTCTTATATATCCCACAAAATTATGTGAGCAAGGTATTAACCCTAAATATCTCTGTCTCAAAAACGAAGAAGGCTTTGTGTGTAAAATCTGCAATAAAACATATAGGTACAAGTTTACTTTTGAGATGCATTATCTCCAGCATGCGAAGGGAGCACCATTCCAGTGTGATCAATGCAATAAAAAATTTACACAGAAATCTTGTTTAAGCAAGCATTTACGTTCTCATTATTTCCCATGCACTTTCTGCAAGAAGTATTTTGCTATCAAGGAAAGCTTAGATGAGCATTATCTTACTCATATAAATAAAACATTCGTTTGCAATATATGCAGCAAAGCTTTTATAAGGAAATACGATTTTCAGAGACATTATCGGACTCACACCAAAGAGAAACCTTTTACCTGTGAATTGTGTGGAAAAACATTTAATTGTACGAATGATCTGCAGAGACATCATCGTGTTCACAGAAACGAAAGACCTTTTGTGTGTGAAATCTGTGGCAAAGCATTCTTTGAAAGAGGCACTTTAAATGAGCATGCACGTGTCCATTCATCGGAAAGGCCATGTATTTGCCAAGTGTGTGGCAAGACATTTGCAAGGAATAAAGACTTGAACAAGCATTGTCGTTCTCATACAAATGAAAGGCCCTTTTTTTGTGATGTGTGTGGTAAGACTTTCCGTTGGAATCATGATTTGGTCAGACACCAGGCTCTTCATGGCGGTGAGAAACCGTTTTCGTGTCCTGTTTGCGGCAAGTCATTTTCGATTAAGAGTAATATGAAAAGTCATCAACTTACGCATTTGAGTGATAAACCTTATGCTTGTGATATATGTGGCAAGAAGTTTCCACAAATGCCATATTTGCGTAAGCATTATCGCATGCACAATTCGAGAGAACTGCTTTAATACAACTGATTGTGTTGTGAAATTGCTTGCCTTCACTGGATTAAGTCAGCTGGATGTTCCTCTGAAAACATCAGATATATATGCTGATAAGATATGTGCAATATTCAGAAGCCAAAGACAGTTTTAATAAAAAAATAGGATGACAGTACACAGTAAGACGAACTATATATGCCATAGAATCTAAGGCATGAATTCATTTCATAATGCTTCAGAAATTGCAGGTAATGTATCAGTTGTCTTAAGGTCGACACTCAATGGCGAATCCGGGATTTTGGTCAAGGGGAGGCTGAGGTCATAAAAATTTAGTATCATCGTGACCTCATGGCTTACGTAGTCAAATCTCTAATTATATACTCACCTGGCAATAAGAATCACAAAGGACGCCACAATATTTTCGATAATTTCATAAAAACAATGAAATAACTAGCCAAAAAATGTT
Organism: Araneus ventricosus; assembly: GCA_013235015.1. Classification (NCBI taxonomy): domain Eukaryota; kingdom Metazoa; phylum Arthropoda; class Arachnida; order Araneae; family Araneidae; genus Araneus; species Araneus ventricosus. The sequence continues at coordinate 52,747 of BGPR01003508.1, forward strand.
TTCAACCGTGTTAACGCTACAAGTACGAGTGGAATGACTATAGAAACGGAAAAAGTTTCGACCCTGTCAAGCCAGAATCCAATGTTGCCACATTTTATTTATTAAAGAGAGATTAAGAACAAACGGGTGTAATGATTTTAAAAAAATCAAGAATTTTGGTTTAGCTCTGGGGGAGGCTGCAGGCCCATAGCACCCGTCCTGGATTCGCCACTGTCGACGACAGTAGTAGCTGAAAATTCTAATTCCCGGAGTGACATGATGAAGGCGGCTAAAAAATTGATGGATAAAAATTGGGGAGAACGTTTGGGATCCGCGGATTAGAAGTAATCGGTGGAAGCTTAAGTACAGAAATTTAAATAAGAAATGTGAGGCTTGGTGCATTTTAACGCCTTAGCCGTCGTGCCCGTACGTCATACGTACATAGAATTATCGCATTTTTTGGTTTATAAACTGAAATTTAATCATTAATTAGCTTTATAATGTGGCACAAAAAATTACTTTGAATCCATAAACATGTCAAATATTCTATGCTTTCTTAAATGAATGAAACTGACAGCAGAAACATCCAAAACAGAAGGGAGCATCTTATTAGGTAGCAAAGAAAATAAAACTGTTGGCATCGGACTCACCCAATAACACAACAGCATTCACCTCGCCACTTTCCGACATACTTTGTCAATCAATACATAGTAATAGTGTCTATTATTTTAATATGTTTAGGCTAAACTAATTAGGTAGTAATGCTTTAACTTTAAGATTTGTTAGAAGATTATCCCCACGAAAATGTCCTTTTGTTTCTCCACGATATAAAAATCGACAAGCTCATACGAGCATTTTTCTAAATTTGTAGGCGATTGAAATACAGTAAAACTTCTCTAATCGGCCACCCTTGCATGTCACCCTTCTCAACGACAATTTTTGTTAGTCACGGAATATGTGGCCCCTAGAACTTATGCTAAAATAACCTCGAGGAACAGCCATTCAAACCCCTCTAAGCTGTTGGATTCGTCCCCATTCAATTTCAATGAAATCCGTTCCTTTCGTCTCTCTGACCTTTGATCTTTTATTAAGAGAAAGGAACGGGAAAATAATTCATGCATTCAAAAACAACACCGGAAATAAGAAAAAAATTAAACATTTGTTTCCCAGTGTGAAGAGATAAAGAACTTCCGTCTCTACCGGGATTTTGCATTAAGAGGTTTTCTTGTGATGTGTGTGCCTTTCAGGCGCTGATTCGGACTGTGACAAAGAAGCTGCTGATAAGTTGCGTTCATCAGCAAATGAAAATTTCAGCTCAACGGACTTTAGAAAAAGATATTATTGCCCATTCCTCAACAGCTATCGACGAAACAATTAGGAATTTAATTTACAATTGAAAAAAAAATACGAAAATTAAAAAATATTTACATCTGAAAAAACCGAAAACTCCAAGCAAATACAAATTTTACCTTTTTTCAAAAAAAAAAAAAAAATGGAAATTTACGAATAAAGTCTTTTCTTTATATCAGTCTTAAAATTCGCTTTATCAGAGATAACAAATTAGGGCTTATTTAAATAGTATTTTGTACTTCCAAACATGAAACCTCCCTTTGAGCGGCCGATTTTTCTTGGAATGGAGAGTGGCAACGTTTCACTTTTGTGTTTTAACGAATTTTGTATGCATTGTAATTCACTATGTATTTAGATTTTTATAATTCATGAGGTTTCATTTAAAACAGTGCTTTTGGCGCATCATAGCCAAAAATTTCTCTTACGCCATAAAATACAAGCCACATCATTTCAGGGTGCAAAAAAGGCAACATGCAAAGAAGGTCATCTACTGAAAAGATGTTAACGTTTATTTTTCCGAAGTGAAACTGTCAGCTCGCTGGGCATACACTGGAATACTTTCAAAGTAGGGGTTAAAAGGGCATGTAATTCGTTGTGGCGATGATTTCAGCAACATCGCGTCCATCTAATCCAAATCTGGACATTCACGATCACTCCGCACTGCTCAAATTGGGTCCAAAGCTGGTCGTCAATGAGAAAATCCTATGAGAGTTGGTGTGGTCGAAAGTTTGAAAATCCGACTTCGATTGAACTCCATTTGAAATGAAGGGTCATTAATGCTGAAATGCGGCCGGTGTAAATACGTGGGGAGAAGGGGGCTCTTGTTTTGAAGTCGGAGGGAAAAGTAGGTGATGAGTTTGTGCTTTGCTTGGAGTGGCTCGTGAATGACCCACCTAAATGGATGATATGAAAAATAGTGTGGAGTAATCGTAAATGTCCAGCATAATAAATAGAAGCGTCCAACGGTTATCATCACATGATAACCTAACATAATCGTGTGAGGAATGAAGTAACACTCAAACGGAGAATTTGAAATGAGAGAAGTGATGAGCATATGGCCTTGCCTGTACACTGTCTGGGCTCGCTGAATTTCTTTTTTGGTGACACATGAAGTAGATGGAAACTTGTCGAAGCTCTCGTCGCTTGATCTTTTTGTTGCGGACCAGATAAAATGCCACGGTCTTTTTCCAAGGTCTACAGCAGTCCTCCTTTTGCCGCTATTTTCTGTGCAACGACGGTACTTTGAGCAGCGCCTCAAAATGTTTATTTGGTGTGAATGACATTGTGTCACAGGGCCGGTTTTACCATGAGGCTCCACCATAATAGGTGCTTATCTATTAGACGAAACTTCATTCGATAGATTTCAGACGTAAAAGAATGCCTATATTAAATGAATATTTACACTTTCTGTTTAATAAAATTTTTGATGCTCTTGTAAATATTTGCAAATTTCTTGACGAAATAAATTTCTTTTGAAGGGTTTCTAAAAAAAGTTTAATTTTAGAAAAAATACCTTACTCACAATAATTGTTGGGATATACATGGAATAAATATAAGTAATCAACAGAATGGCGAATTTCCGAAAACACTTCGGGAATTTATATCCAAGTCAACATTAAGTAAAACAGTGTTCCAAATTTATCGTGTTGCATACATTGCCATTATCAGTCATCTATTTAGAAAGAAGAGGTTTTTTTCACTCCTTTTTACGTGCAGTTTTGTTAATAAAAAAATGTCTATATTGTGTTCTGCTATGCATATGAGTATGTATTGATGAAGACGTATGGGCGCCATCTACCTTTGTACTGCCCTGCTGTATCATATATCTGTTATTTTAGTTTCTCCCATCTCTAATAAAGGACCAACGTGGACGATTAAAGGTTCTAGAAGTAAGATAAGGGGCCCAAATGTCTCCCACTTAAACCATTATTTTCATTAGTGGAGTAATTCAAGTGCAATTTGTCTAAAAATTGTTTTAATCTATTACCTGGACTGTTAACTGAAAGTAATTACAAAATAGCTTTTTTGTACTTTTAGGAAGATATCTAAAGTGTTCTTTTAACACTTTTCCCCCTAAATAAAACAGAACTTAGGAGCATTGTCAGGTGATAGGACATTAACCATGTATTTTTTAAATGTAATTTTTTTATTATTATAGTGCCCCTCAAAGGGCTAGGGCGATAATGGCAATATCAAGTGGGCGATATTGGAAACAACCTAACCTTCAAACATGGCTGCATCCCCCTTCGGAATCGGATCGCGAACCCAAAAATGTATCCAATTAATAGTCACTATTACTGCCTCAAATGGTATAACATTATGACTTGAACTTTAATGATTATTGATGAACCTAATACGAAAATGGCAAAAATTTCCAGGTTTTGCAGCAAATATTGTTCGTATTTCTATGCAGAAACATCGTTTATGTGGAGGAGTTCTTGGGTAATCAATATCTTTACTGATGACTAAGAAATATTGTTTATTAGAGATGATGTTTATTTTAATAATAAACTGCCATGCATCATTACGATTTTAATTTATTATCTTTAATATATTTTTTTAATTTGTGTATACATGTGCATAACTTACGGATTGAATTTTTGCTTCATTGTAAGGAAGAATGATTTTTGTTGTTTATTTTGAATAAAGAAACACTGATTTTATAAAACGTTATCTTTTTGTTTTTATTGAATTTTTGTGTTTTCAATCAATTGTTTTGTTGAAGTCGAAAATACCGAGTTTTTTTGTGACATATCAATTGTATGCTATTGGAGCGCAAAAAATTTTATTTATCTAGTTTTATAAGATTCCTTCAAAATACTCTACGAACCATTTAGATCTGCGACATCTCCATAGAAGTCATTTTGCAGTGATATATGCAGTGATCTCTATAATTGACGGTACACTTTTTTTTTAAAAAAAATCAAGTTTTAAAAGAAAACAAAGCATTAAATAAGGGAAATAGTCAAACCTTTTAAGCACATATGTTTAAGGCATTTAATATTCATTATTCCTGATTAATAATAAAATATGTTAATAAATTACATGTAAATACCAACTCATAAAAAGAATTATAAAAACTTGATCTCACAAAATTGAAAGTACAAAAAAAGTGCTTTCTTGTACAAAAAATAAATAAATAAGGAATTAATATTTAGTAGTACAGTGTGTTGCCAATATAATGTGGACACTTTAAAATTTGCATATTTTTCCGAATATCTCCCGAAATTCTTCATGGATTTTCTTAGAATTTCGCACATGTAAAGATTAGACTTGAACTCGCATTTTACCGTGAAGATTCGATCACGAGAGTATTTTGGGGACCGACCAGAAAGTGATGAAGACAAAAAAATTTCGACTTATTCCGTTTCAAAGAAATCTGATAACGAGATGAAACTTTCATCAATGGTTATGGTTTAATGTGTATAATATTTACATGCATTTTCGTAAACATAGCACAAATATTCGGGAGATATAAATGTTTCTTTAAGAAAATCCCAAATTTTTCCGCATGTTGTTTTGCTTATAACTTGCAGAGTTTTAAACCAAATTGTATGAAACTTGCAGAATACGTGATAATATGTTAGAGAAGCATTTTATTAAAATTTGAAGAATATACTCTGAATTTAAAGGAAATATGAATATTCATAGTAAATGATTTTTTACTGCGCATGTGCATAATTTTATTTTCATGACTTAGGAGTCGGATATGTAAGGCAACTTATATAAAAATTCCAGTTCAACACAATTAGTATTCAGAAAGATATCGGCATTGCAACTTGGTGAATTTCGGTACACTCTAAGAGAAGGTAAATGATGAGGGTTCTTGCACAAACTGATATTTTTTTTAAAAAACTTGAATCTTCGAATAGTAATCGTCGAACTGTAATTTGAATTATATACAGTCGGATCTCTATTTAACGAACCTCTATTTTGCGAATTTCTCTATTTTGCGAACTTTTTCTTGGAACCAAGAACATTTTGCGAATTTCTCCGTAAAATAACCTAGAAATAGCGAAGTGAATTCTCTATTTAACGAACTTTTTCTTGTGATCCAATATTTTTTTTTCTCCCTATTCCTCAAAATATTTCTAAACATTTCAAACTTATTCTTTCTTCTAACACATTTTATGTTGATCAATGACCTTGTAGCTGGAAAATGTCAAAGCGAAAGTGCTTGAGCATCAAAGAAAAAAATTTATTTCTTCATGAGGTGGATAAAGGCGTGAAAAAAAAAAAGGCTATTGCTTTAAAATTTGGTATTCCTCCAAACAGCTTATCAACCTTAATAAAAAAAATCGTGATAAGATACAAAATTATGATTCATCGAATTCTTGTTCAAAACGTTTAAAAGCATGTGTCCATGAAGATGTGGATGAGGCAGTTTTGAAGTGGACAGTGTGAAAAATAAAAACAATACAGCAATGAATTGCGATGAAGACGTAGATGGTGAAGATGGAAATGATCTTGATGCAGAAACCAACAAACCTTCGTATGATGAAATGCTAAAATTCATTAATTTTAATATAAAATTATTTTTTTAATTGAAAATACAGTGTATTCCCGGACAATGTTTTGTTTTATTCTTGTTTTCCTTGCACATTCCCTTTTGATCGGTAAAATATATAAAACAAATATATTAATTTACAAAATAAAGGAGTGAGTAATTACTTTTTAAATAATATTTAGTGTTTATGAATTTAAAATCTGTTTTGTGCAGTTTAAAGTATTTTAAAAGGTGAATCTCTATTTAACGAATTTTCCATATAACGAACTTTTTTTCGGGATTTAGCGACTTCGTTAAATAGAGGTCCGACTGTATTTAACTTATAAGTATTCGGGATATTCAACTTCCAGAAAATTCAATACTACTGTTCGAACTTTCCAAGTTTAAAAAATATCAGTTTGTGCAAAAACTCTCATCATTTAGCTTCTCTTCCAAGTTGCAATGCCGATATCTTTCTGAATACTACTGGTATTGAACTCAAATTTTAATATAATTTGCCCTATATATCTGGCTCTTAAGTCATGAAAGTAAAATTACGCTACATTTCGCACATGTGCAGTAAAGAATCATTAACTAAAAATGCTCGTATCTCCTTTAATATTCAAAGTAATTTCTTCAAATTTTAATAGAATGCTTCTCGAATATATTGTCACGTATTCTGTAAGTTTCATACAATTTGGTTTAAAACTCTGCAACTTATAAGCAAACCAGCGGTAGTGGTCTCCCCTAAACTTCCTCGTATACTCCTAACACATGTAGAGAAACAAAATAAGCTAAAAGTCAGTAAAGCGAACAAGAACCCCTAACGCAGTGGAGCGAAACGTCATACCACGATTTCCGAAGGTCGTCCAACGCGGAAGTGGAATTAGAAGCCGGCGTGATTACCAGTAGGGCTGGGTGTAAGATAAAGAAAACGAAATTTGCAATTTGAACGCCTTTTTTTTTTAACCGATTGACACAAAAATTGGACACAAATCTACCATTAAGGTGAGAAGGCCACATACCAAATTTCATTTATCAAAATAATTTTTAAAGAAATTATTGCGTTCGAAAGTATGCGATTATACACACAGTCAACCCTTTGACGGATTTGGTCCAAAATTTGATACAAACCTACATTACTGATGATAAAAATGTGAACCAAATTTCATCCACCTAGCTATTTAAGTTTGTGAGTTATCGTGTTCACATTAACACGGACATACAGACAGACAGACTTCCCGTTGACGGATTTTGTCCAAAATTTGACAAAAACCTAAAAATTATGTGTAAAGACCACATGCCAAATTTCATCCTTGTACCTTTAATTAATTGTTTTTGAGTTATCGTGTTCACAGACAAAATTCCAAAATTGTGTTTTTCGGACTCGGGGGAGGCCTAAAACTTAGAAATTCATCAAAATGTCGAGTTCGAATTTTTTGACGATTACAATACTTTCTCTTCGTATACGAGAAAGTAAAAACATACTGAAAAATTTGGGTTTTTTTAAAGAAATCTTTATATCTTCCCGAATATTTGTGCTATGTTTACGAGAATGCATGTAAATATTATGCACATCAAACATAACCATTGGTGAAAGTTTCATCTCGTTATCAGCTTTCTTTGAAACTGGATGAGTCGTTATTTATTTAATTTTTATTTTTTTTTTCGTCTTCATCACTTTCTGGTCGGTCCCCTAAATACTCTCGTGATCGAATCTTCACTGCAAAATGTGAATTCAAGCCTAATCTTTACATGTTGGAAATTCTGATAAAGTCCATGCAGATTTTCGGGAGATATTCGAAAAAAAATTTTTTTTTTCTTTAGCGTCCACATTATATTGGCAACCAGTTGTATATCCTTTTGCTTTAATGTCTGCTTCTAATCGCCGCCCGAGGCAAACAATCCACAAGATTTCTGTTTGTTTCAGCAGAAATTTTCTCTCAGTCTTCTAGCAATACATGTTTTAAATAATGTTTAGTCGTGATTTGATGTTTTTGATCAGTTTTTTCAAGGTGGAACCTTATGGTATTAAGATCGAGAGTCTTTTAAGCTGTTTTCGGCAATGATACATCTGTAATTCTTTTACTATGAAAGCTGTATGCTTCGGATCATTCTCTTGCTCAAATGTGAAATTTCAATCCAGTTTCAATTTAGCGGTACTATCTTTCACATTACTTTTCAATATATTAAGATATACCATTTTGTCCATCAATAAATATAAGCTGCTCTGCTTTCGATGTTTCCATATATCCCTAACCATTACGGACCCCTTTTCCATACTTCTTGGTGGAATTGTGCTTTTTATATCTTGAAGCTTTATTTGGCTTACGCCCAGTAGTGTAGTCGCAAAATAAGCAGTGCCGGAATGCTCGAACATGAGCCACAAAAATCGCGCTGTTTTAAGGGCGTTTTCACAATCTTCTGTCATTTGTTTCTCGCAAAAACCAGCGGGAGTGATCTCCCTTAAACTTTCTCGTATACCCCCTAACACACGCGGAGAAAAATAAGGCAAACGGCAGTAAAACGCACCAAGCGTCCCTAACAAAGATGGAAAAAAATAAACAAAATTGCATACCCACGAGATTCCCTTGGCTTACGCCAAGGCTAAAGGCGGGAATTGGCCAATACGCAATATGGCCTTGCGCAAGAGAAAGAAAATAGAATATGCAATTTGAACGTCCTTTTTTCAACCGATTGAAACGAAAATTGGGCACGGATTTACAAATAATGTTGGCAGATCTCATACCAATTTTTATTTATCTAAGTCGTAGGGTTTAGGAGTTACCGTGTTCACAAGTATGGAATTATACAAACCGATAGACAGTCAATCCTTTGATGGATTTGGTCCAAAATCTGATACGGACCTACCTTCCTGATGATAAAACTGTGTACCAAATTTTATCTATCTAGCTATTTAAGTTTTTGAGTTATCGTGTTCACATGAACACGGACAGATAGACTTCCCGAGTACGGATTCTGTCTAAAATATGATAGAAACCTACAAATTATGTGTAAAGATCACATACCAAATTTCATTCGGCTAAGCTCTAATAGTTTCCGAGCTATAATGTTCACAGACAGACATAATTCCAAAACTGTGTTTTTCGGATTCAGGGAGGTCTAAAACGTGGAGATTCATCAAAATCTAGAGTTCGAATTTTTTGTCGATTACAATACTTTCTTTTTGTATACTTCGTATACGAGAAAGTAAAAAGCAGCGTCGGAACGGCGTTCCAGCTCCTCTGCACCCTTGCTTACGCCATACCGTAAGACAACCGTCGCTTCCACACCGTATCACAATCATCGATGGACTTGGTTCCATCTATGAAAAAACTGCATTCCAGAATTGTTTGGGCTTTAAAATCTAGTCTTCGGCAAATTGAAATCGATTAGCTCTATTCCTAAGTATCTCTATTAGCAGGCTCTATTAGTAAGCTCTATTCCTAAGCAGTACCTTCACGACGTTGCCCGTGACATCCTGAATTTCAACAATTTTTTTTAAAAAAGCTTACAATCTTCAGCAAAGGGATTATGACGTCACGTGGTTTCGACGAAATACATGCTGGGAATAGAACACCGCGCCCTTGATTACGAAGAATCGAGGGAAAAAATAGAGCGAAAATATTTTAACACTTCAGAAAAAATTAATTAATATTCAACCATAAAAAAATATTTTAACCGTTCTTGTTTTAAATCGGGAGGAATATACCATTCATTACCTCAAAAAATGAAAGAAATAACTTTATTAGAACGGGGGATGCAGTAAATTTAAATACGAAAACAAAATTTTGTCGGCAAAAATGACTATTTTTTTTAAAAAAAATTCTCTAAATTCAGTAAATTGCGTTTGAAGCTCAAAACAAATTTCATTAGAAAGAAAAATATTTGTTCTATCCAATGGTGCATTGATTGTTTTTCAACTATCATTAGAAAAGATACTACAGCCGTAAACGGGCCAAAAATGACCCAAAACAATACGAAACATTAAATTAAAAAATTTCTAGATTAGGACTCTTCGTAATGTTTCTGTATAATGCGAATTTTAGTTTTAAAATCCTGTCTTATGGCAAGAGTTGGGATATAGTATTTCCAGTTTTTAAAATCACATTTTGAAATTTCATTTCATTTTTTTTTTTTTTTTTTTTGCCCATGTCAGTATTTTAGAATATGTAACTAGCTAATTGTCGATGTGAAACAACAATAAAAAATTGTCTATTTTGATGAGGATTCGGAATTTCGAATACCTCTAACGAATGGTTTTATTTTAAAAATCATCAGTAGAATAAAGTAGTTCAGATGTGACCAGTAGCAGTTCGAGTGTTCAAAATGATTTTAATGCTATAAAATATACGCATCTCTCAAGGTTTGAAACACAATCCCAAAAAACTGGGTGTGGGTGTATTTTAATAGAATTAAGGGAGAAGTGTTTGATATACAGGGTGTCCCAAAAAGGTGGAACAAGCGTTTATTTCTTTAAATATTGATTTTAGACACATACTTCCAATTACAAAGTTTCATCAAATAAGGTAAGAATTTGTGTGAAAACAATTTGGGTTCTGTGGAAGTTGAAAATAAAAAGTTAAGAAAATTAAATTTTTATACGTGCCTCATAGAACATAAGAGCCTAATGAGTGAAATGATCCTCTTAAACTCATCTATGCATAAACTAAGTTTCACAATTCTGTCCGCAAAACTTAGAAATATGTTAATTTTTGAATTTCAAGGGGCCGCTCACAAATTTATATGGAGATGTTTGTTGCAGAAATGCAAATATTTCTCAAGTAGTATATCAGCCAATCATCACAGATTGAAAATAAATTGCCAATTACACATACTGTTACTCAGTTTCATTTGCAGATAGTTGCAACTATCGACTTGATAAAGAAAGGAAGGACACCCTGAAAATTCAAGGTATAACAGGAAAATGGCCTAATATTGAACCAGAATATTGAATTATTTGCTCATGACGTTGTGCGTATTATTAAGCTTTACCCAAAAGCAATGGCGACTCGTCCTTTAGGTCTGCAGAGTTGCAGAACTCCTAAAATTATTTTAAAAATTCGTATTTTTGTTTTTATTCTTATTTGCTTACTTCTCCATTCTGAGAGTTCGATTATTAACGGAAAAGGATAAAAACGAGAAAAGAAGACAGAAAATGAATGGAAAAGTAAGACAGACACAGGATTGAACTGCGCACCAAACACTTTTGGAAAGCACTAAAATTCGCTCATTACCGTACAGCTAAGTGACATAATGTACGAAGGCGAGTAGCTATTATTTCCGTCCTAGAACCTAGCCGGAACTGGATTTTCGGATGCTCCTGTTTTACTCTAAAAACAAACTAATCATCATCTTCTTTTTTTCCCTTTTCAATATCAACTATGGTTCGCCTTCGCGTTCTTGGTTTCCCCCCCCCCATTGGCTGAATTTAGGTTTCTGATTCCCTTTCATGTTGCCACAACGGGAACTTGGCTGGTTCCTACATATTTGATTTCTCATATTAAAACGGAACTCACAGTAAAAAAGGACTGTAATTATCTGAATTGAATTTTAGATTATTACAACTACAAGTTTGAACTATGTGAAGGTCAAGCTATTTTTGAAAAATTGTATTCCAGTTGTATTCTAGTAATATTTTTATAGTACTGCTTGTTTCTGGGAAGATGAGCCTCACTGCTGATAAGACACCGTGAATTTTTTTTGAAGATTCACAAGATGAACTATTTTTGCAAATACTTCAATTAATGTATTATTTGACTAGTTTTTAGATTTAACAAATACATTATTTGCTGTTTCCGCCCTTTAAATAATTTTTTAAATGTGTATATTATCCCTAAAATGTACGTCGAAAGACTGGATCAAACAGCGTGAGAGATATGGAAAAGTGGTCTAAGTCAACAACTTTGTCTTCTTAGTTTGCTGATGGAAGCGTGCAACTTTGTATATGAATAGATAAATGTAAAAGAAACATTTTACCAATTGTCATTTTTGCTCTATGGGGGCCGTATAAAAATTTAATATTTGTAACTTTTTATTATCAATCCCCTTCATAGAAATTCTTACCTTATTTGATGAAACTTTGTAGTTGGAAGTATATGTCTAAAATCAATACTTAAGGAAATAAACGCTTGTTCCACCTTTTTTGGGACACCCTGTATATGTGATAATTGTTCCATGTTTTAATTAAATAAGCCTCGAGTTCTTTCTCTGTTTTGATTGTACAAGAATGTTCGCCTGTGGTCGGACTGCATCGCGAGTTTCTTTAGCATGCTGAAACGGCAAAATCGAATTCAATAATTCGTTCCATCGAAACGAGACTTTTTTTTATGCCTGCTGAGTGATTCGTAAATAACGAAAATTTGGCGCAGTATGGCCCTTGCGCCATAAAAATCTATAACCTACCTTTTTCACGCGGGACTCAGCCTCCAACAGTGGTCACGGATGGATGATGAAAGTGACCGTTTGAGTGCTATTTTCTGGTGGTATGTCAAAAATGCGGAAAGCGCGACACTTCCTTATCAGTTTCTTCCACACACACGGCAATCAATTCCACATTTTTAGTTTCCAAAGAACTTGTTCAGCACTCAAACGGTTAACAAATATAATGTTCAAGTTTTTTTTCTATAATTGTTGTATTCATTGTGCTATACACTAAAATTAAAAAATACACTAACTTATTTATTGAAATTATTCCTAAAAATATTAATATTTGTTAATTATAATTAGTATTGCCTCATTCATTAAAATTGCTTAAAGTTTATTTATTAATCATTTATTTTCTACTTAAACTGTTAAATATTAAAAATAAATCTTGGCTGCCATTTGTCGTTTTCTCTTTTTTTTTTATCCGTTTTTTTTTTTTTTTCTCTTAATTCTAATTTTTTGGATGAATAGAATTTTTACTGCGGTTCCGTGAGCTTCGAATTAACCAAATTTCGCTGTATTACAAAACAATTTATATACGATTGTTTACTTTCTTCCGACACAAATATCCTGCATTCTGTCCCCCTGTTATTCCTAAAATAAGGTCTATATATAAGGGGAGTCAGACGTCCGGAGAAACTTTAAAAATCAATAATTCTCAAACTAATGAAGACAGATAGATGCCATTTTTACATAAATGATGGAAATGAAGCCAGATTCTTTTTCGCAAAACCAGAGTTTATCTGTACAGTTAAACTACAAAAGCACTGTAGATTAAAGTTTACATTTATTCACAGCAAACTTTCCTTTTAAGTTTTGAAAACTTTTTGTATAACAATGTAATGAAAACACAACCAAGTTCATAAAATACAAGAACAATACAGAGAAACAAAATATTACATTTTATTGAAATACATCCATTTTTCTTTTTGCACAGTAATGGTGAAATCTAGAAAATCTTCATTAATACCTGACTACCTTGATATAATGCCCAGAAGCTGTGAGCTGTAAATTCTGTTTGCCAGTAATCTTTTGATGTGTATAAGATTTGCCTTAACAGTCAGTCACTCACCAGGAGCTTCCAAAATCAAAGTCATTCGTACATACAGTGAATTCTTGGTGTATTAATATTGATACACATAAGAAGTCATCATTAGTATAAATTCGACATTGTTGTTCTGTGAATGCAAGGCTTCCACCAGGGCCGACAAATTGAAATGAGAAACAGTTGCAACATCTTACCTTACAAAAGCAGAAGTACATACATCACAGTTCATTTATTACAAGTATACCGAAAGGCAAAAGTTAAAAGGAAAAAAAACCCAATAAAATCTTTGTCAACACTCCTTATCAGCAGTAGCAAAATGACTAGCAGAAAACGCGGTTCATTTGAAAAACCGCAGAACTTTTCCGGATGACCCAATATCTGTTTAAGCATGTAAGTGTTCATATAAACTAACTTTATGAAAAGTTCTTTTCAAGATACATTACTCATTAAAATTGTTTCCTTTGTATAAGTATGAAAATACTTATTTAAAAGTTTGAGAATTTTTTTTACTACACATCACAAGCCACTTGTATGAATTTTGTAATGCTCATTTAAATTATTTTTCCGAGAAAATTCTTTATTGCATACATTACAAGAATAGGGTTTTGGATTCGTATGAGTTCGATAATGTATATTTAAATTACCTTTATGAGAAAATTCTTTACAACATATATCACAAGAATAAGGTTTTACATTTGAATGAGTTCGGTAATGATAATTTAAACTATCTTTTCGAGAAAATTCTTTACTACACACGTCACAAGAATAGGGTTTTTCATTTGTATGAGAACGACAATGTTTAGTTAAATCATATTTCCGCGAAAAGCCTTTACTACATACATCACAAGTATAAGGTTTCTCATTTGTATGAGACTGATAATGAAGATCTAAATTACTTTTCAAAGAAAACTCTTTACCACATACATCACAAGAATAGGGCTTCTCATTGGTATGAGAACGATAATGTTCATTTAAAGTTGATTTCCGAGAAAACACTTTACCGCACACATCACAAGAACAGGCATTTTCATTTGTATGAGATTTTGTATGCTGATTTAAATTACCTCTTTGAGAAAATCTTTTACCACATAAAAAACAAGAATAGGGCTTTTCATTCGTATGAGTTCGATAATGCCGATCAAAATAACTTTTCACAGGAAATTGTTTACCGCACACATCACAGGAATATGGCTTTTCACTTGTATGAGTCCGATAATGATTATTTAAATATCTTCTCACAGAAAATTGCTTACCACATATATCACAAACATGAGGTTTTTCTTCCCTATGCATACAAAAATGTTGATTTAAAAGGCATTCCTGAGAAAATTTTAGGCCACAAATATTGCACGTAAAAGATTTCATATCCACAGGAATTACACTTTTGACGTTTGTATCAGTATCATTTCCTTTCACACACAAATCACTAACTAAATGTGTTTCATTCGCTTTAATACTGATCTCCATCCTATATGCTCTGCACTGATTTTTTTTCCCTTAAAAAATTAGTTTAACTCTTATCAAGATAATTGTCCACTAAGAACTGCAAAGAATCCGCAAAATGTTCAGGTTTCAAACTCAACAGGTTTCTTTTCATCGCATCCAGTCATCGTCAGAAGCCATCTGGTGAAGAAAATATAATTATAGTACCATTTATCAAAAGCATTTTATATTTGAATAGTCATTAATTTTTTTAAAAAATGGAGCATTCTGCTCTTGACTGTCCATAATAGGGGTGGGAAAAACCTACCCGTTTTAACTGAAAATCTTTTTTTTTTTCCGATTAACAGGTATTTTCGGGTTTTTTTTTTAAATCCAATAACCGGGTGAAAAAACGGGATCGAATTTTAGGTTCGATTAGACTAAAATTTACCAAGTTATGAAGCTTCGAATTTCATCATCTTAGGCCAATCAACGACAACCGCTTCCTCGAGGCGTCTGTTGGTTGGCGGATTACCGAAAGTCTTTATGAACAGATTAATATTGGCCTATGGATCGATTTCCTGTAAAAACAATATTAATAAAAAAAATCAACAAACGGCGTTTTTTTTATAAAAAACTTCCCTAAAACAGGTTATTTCAAAAACCGGTTATTTTGAGCGGTTATAACCGCAGGTTAAACTGGAGGTGAAAAAAAAACCGGAATAACCGAAAATTGGTTATTTTCGCAATAACCGCCATCCCTAGTTCATAAATAAATTTTTCCACCAAAACTTAGGACGAACAGACTATGTAAGGAAAACGATTTTTAATCCAAATACAAATTCGCAAACTAACAATGCAACTAATTTAACTCGTATTCAGCTTTTTTTTTTCAGATTTATACAATTTTTTAAAAATATTTTTAATCATAGCCATGATTTAAATGTTCGTACAAATTACCTTCGTGAGAAAATTCTCATCATTAAAAGAGTATTTGAATGTCTTATCACTTTTTTTGAATCCTTAAAATTCCTCTTCATATTTTGATTTAACGACATAATGTTTCTTTTCCTTAAACTTTTGAATTTAATCTGAGAAAATTTTTCTTCAAAATGTAGACTTAGGATTTCTACAAGTTATTAGTTGTGGAGTCTGGATTGGTAAGAAATCACTGATCAAAGTGTTTCGAGGAGATCCAGACTGAGCTTAAAAGTACAAGAACCTTAAGGACTATTTTTCGGGAGGGGGAATTAAAAATGCACCAACTGAAAAATTTAATGAAAAAACAGAAGATACATGATAATTTTTCAGTGTTAGTAGATTTTTATTTATATATTTAACTAGCCACCTTCGGTGACCAGCAGTTTGCCCGTAATATTAATAACCTGTATCAATGGTAGCAATTTGGTGAAATAAAGTGGCGAAAGTTTTATTTTGCGATATATCTCGAATATGGAGGGTAGTGGGTGGCAGGCGACCATTGATGACCTATCTAGAGGTCATAAGCTTATACATGTAATAAAAATTGTCAAAATCGTACAGTCTGATGCTTTTTTTCCATAGAGAATGTATAGTGGAGAAGTAGTTTTTCGATTTATCTCTAAAATTGACGGCAGGGGGTAGACGATCATTTATGACATATCTAGACGTTATAAGCTTCCATATGAAATTAAAATTATCGAAATCGGTCCAGTGGTTGGGGCTGGGGAACTGGACCTCTGGTTTCGCCAGTTATTTCAAATATATAGATGCTTCCAGTTGTTGTACAATTTTATCGCATACAAACATTATACATTAGAAATTTAACTGACAAAAATTCCAAAAACCGACCTTATTAAATTGTGGCTTGATACAATTTGGGAAACTCTTTGCAAAATAGCTCATTTTAACTTAAAATATGTTTTTGGTTGACTTTTCTAAACTGGTGAGGGAGAAAATTTGATAATTTTCTTCCTCACCACGTAACTTTATGAAAAGAGTTATCACTCTAGGAACAAATAAAATATAGAATAAAACTTGAGATCCGATTTTGATTCAAATATAATCTTCCACATATTTTTTGAATACTATTAAATGAAAAAAAAAGTAAAAACATAATGTATCTTTTGAACATTCTCTCGAAAATTAAATTTTAATGTAAAATTATGTTCATATTGTTAGTATGTGCAAGTTGTATTATGTTCTATAATTAATTATTCTAAATATTAATAAAATATTAATTTAATAAAATAACATATATTGTAATTATTATTATAAAGGATATTAACATAAAATAATCATAAATAACTATTACAAACATTTGTAGGCAATTGTATGTCTTAGATTTATTACTTTATTTTAATTCATGTTATATGAATGTGTTCACCAAATTTCTATATTTATTCCTTTATGGTTTCATTTTTTATTCCCAGCAAACAGAATTAACAAATCAAGAAGAATTACAGATAAAAAATAAAGTGTTTAAAAAACTAATAAGTATTTAAAAGCTCTTAGCAGAAAAACAATCAGAGAAAGAAAACAAGATACTTTTGAAAATTATTTGCACTGATCCAATTAGTTAGATATATGATAAATGAACCCTATAATCATTGACTCCACAAACTGAAGGTACACTAAATTCTCATTCAACACTTTCAAGATACAAATTACTAATTATGAACTATTATTTTAAATATGCAATTTGATGGATAATATATTTTAAGTACAATTTCATTGTAATTAGTAGATATTAAGATCTGTTTTCAGACAAATGCCAAAATTGAAAGAGTTAAAATTTGGACTATTAATAGCATAAAACATGATACATGCTTTCTTATTTTTGTGCCATTAAATAGCATGTACAATATAACCCTACATTCATGTTCCCATCTACAACATTTTCTCATTGCTTGCAACACTTTCTGGTGACCCATTCAGATTAAGTTTAAGAGGTAATTAATGTAAGTGGTTTCCTACAATTTACACTTTCCTCCAGTCCCTTGAAAAGTGTAAAAGAGGAGTAATAATCTATTTTTCTTTCACACTCTAAAGAAAGCAAAAAATAAAAATTAGTTCTAATAAATATTTCACGATTTAAAATAAAACGTTCAAGTACTGAGATACACAAAATTGACTTTGTAAATCAGTTTATAAAACATTTACTAAATCGGAAAAAAAATTTTTTTAAATTTATACAATAAAATATTTTATTACAGAATTCAAGTTTATTAGGTACTGGCCACCTTCGGCAACCAGCTGGTTTATTGGTTGAGTTTAATTTCAATTGAATCTCCCATGCATAGTTCAATATTCACGGTTCTCCCAAAATGCATTTTAAAGAATAAAATTATGATAGAAATTTAAGCAGAGTTATTTTAGTAGACATACACCTGCTTTGTTTATTGTGCACATGAAACTCCCTAAAGGAATCCAGTCACATGTCACCATATCTGCATGAAAAACTTGACTAGCCAAGTCATCCAACATCTAATGGCATGTTTTCTTATTGGGTGCTCTAACTACACCTTCCAATTCCTCTGGTAAAATATGCAGTTTATACTATCAACCAAATGGTGTGACAGATTTTACAAGCATTACATAAGCACATCCAACAACGTGTCAGCTGGACTGAAACATGTTTATAAAAAAATTAAAGAATATCAAGTATAATCTTTCACCATATTAGATATATTACTTAATTAATGTCTTAGAGGGTTTTTTTCATAGCTTCCACAAACATATTGATTGCTAGAATAAAAGAAAGTAAAATCTCATAACAACATTGCGAAAGATTATGAAAAAATAAACAGAATCTCTATTCCTCAATTTTCAATTATGGCAGAAATACAAACAATCAAATATTTATAGAAATGATGAAAACAGTTGAAGTGGAATAATGAAAAGTATCATTGAAAACTATGCATAAAAGTACTTTTACATAAATTATTAAAATATTAATAAAAAATATAAAAAATTACAAGGCAACTAAATTGGTATCATTAAAAGGATATATTTTTAAAATTTGAAGATGGCACAAAAATCAGTTATGAGTAATAATATTTACAGAAGTTGTCAATGAAAAATGCCAACATTTTACTCAATTTTTAGAAAATTAATTATGAGAGTTACACATTCCCACCCTCTAAAAGTATCACTGCCAAATCGAGTAGCTTTGGATCCAATGATCTGTCCTGTAAAGCACCAACAGACACACCAGCACACATTTGCTTTTATTATTAGTAGAGATTTATTTGATTTAAAAAAATGCAGAATTAGAAGGAAACAACAAATGATGAAGTAAAGCTGGTCATTAAACTTACAAATGAAGGGGAAACTAAGAAAAATTCCTAAAATGCATGAACTGAATAATAAAGAATCATTGAAAGAATGGTACAATGAAAAATAATCTATGAATGGGCCCAAAAAATATTTTTCAGCCCTAAGGACCCAGTGGCGGAATAGTTTTCAACAGTCTGCAACGGAGGCTGGGTCTCTTAAAAATAGTCTGCAGAATAAGTGCGCGGCTATAAATATTTTGCTTTCTTTTTTTTAAATACTTATATCAACTTACAACTATTAAAATGCGACAAATGTAAATTAAAAACATTATAACATCTTTATTATTTGTATAATATAATTGTATAAATTAATAAACAAAAGCATATGAAGATTAATCTTTTCTTTGGGAAGATGATTAATAATAATGAAGTATGAAGTTGTTTCAGAAGTAAAGTTAAGCATACTACACAAATACCTATGCAGAAAATTATATTTGGGTACTTTTCCGTTTTAGATACAGCACTTGGTGTCTTTCTGTTTTGGTGATTTTTTTCAAAACACAGGGATGAGATTGGCAAAAAAGCAAAAAGACTGAAATGATATGCGAGCCAAAAATTTGTACCTTAATTTATACGCGAAAGAAGTAAAACATCAGAACATGCAACATGATGAAAATATTAAACTATAATAATTAATAACTTAATTATTTATAATTCAGTACGTATAAATAAGAAAAAGAATATTAAATTATTATTAAATCATTCATATTAAAAGTTAACAAACAAGTTTAACACATCATCAGGGGCATCAGAAAATACAAAATTAGACATTAAAATATATTTACCACTTGTACATCACTGAGATGCAACATTCACCCAACAGAAGTCTGAGAAGAATTATATTTAACAGCCTTTTGATAACAGTTAGCTCAAAAAATAAATAAAAATAAGAACAAATAATTTCTTTTGTTTCATGTAATTGTGTAAAGCGTATTAGCTCTTTTTAAATTATAATAATGTATCATATACTGAATTCTGTTTTCTTTTATTTTTATACATCTTTGCAAAAGTAACAGCACAATGAGTTTGCACCTTATAAAGTGAGAGGGGTCGAGAAATTGTAGAGTTACAATGGCATATTCATTTAGCATTATTGTACATTCAATTAGCAGTTAGCATTATCGGGACTACATTATCTCTAGTTATGCGTAGGTAAATCATCCGTTTTACTTTGAGAAGATTTTTTTAATGACTTATTCTCTGTTTTTTTGCTGCACTTGCACACAGCTTTTTAACTGCCTCTTTTGATAGGAGTTTCTTTTTTTTTTTGTAGTTTATTTGTTTTTGTTCCTTTTTTTTAATTTCTTCATCTTGGTACATCCTACAAGATGAACTTAAGTTTTCAACTAATTTTTTTCCAACATGTTCATGTAAAAAAAAATATACCACAGATGTTTTGTTTTCTGCAAAAAGGTGGTACTTAATACTTTGAATGGCACTGAATGTTGGAATGTTCATCCTTGTAGAGCTTGCTGATATAATGTTGATTCGTCAGTAGAAGATGAATCGGCTGGTTTCCTAGCTGGTGAAGTTAAGCTGCACTGTTCAGCATATTTTCCCAGAATTTTCTTTCGGAAACGGAAGATAGGAAGGTTTCTTTTCTTTGTGTAAAAGCGGAATTTTTGGGAGAAAAAGCAAATTTGTGCAGGGGGAAAAAAATCGGAAATCCGAAAAAAAAAAAGGCGGAATTTTTCCAGAATAACAAAAAAGCGGAAATCCACCAAAGAGTGGAAGAATCTCATCCCTGAAAACAATACATCACTAGCTCATATAAATGAAATATTCTTCAATATGTTAGATGCTATTTAAAAATTTATGTCTCTTGTTTATTTTTTTTTTTTAAAAATTAAGTATGTCAAAAAATGTCTTTCTTGTATGTTTTTAATTTAAAATGCGATAAATAATTGCTTTTTTTATGAAACAAAATCTTTGGAACTTATTAGCACATTTATCTGATTTATCATTAATTTCTGCTGCAAATTCTGCGACACTGTGAATGGGCGACTCGAGGGAAACCAGAATTTCCCTGGTGATTTTGGTAGTGTCCATCTGTTCTGGAATAATTTTTTCTTCCTCATCTTCCAAAATATGGGGCTTTGAACGTTTAAAATTGGGTAATCTTGGCTTGAACTCTGTTCCTCGTCTTCATCAATTTCAGAATTTGTTCTTTTTTCGCTCCCGTTTGTAAAAAATGATTGAATTGCAGACGTAGAGATCGATCGAAACTTCGGAGGTGTATTTTCATGTTGGTGTAAATAATGCTGCTTTAAGTTTTTTCGTAATAATGAACCATCACAATCAAATCAACGAATTTTATCTATTTACGCCTCCATCTCAAAGTAAAAACGCCTTGTAATTTCCAGAAACCAAAAGCTCCGCGCCAGAAACGTATCGGAATGAAAGACGTAGAAAACATTGGCCGAGACCAATACCGATATGAGGCCCCTAGGTCAAATCGCAGTCGCTAGGGGAGCCCTTTCAGCATAGGGAAGAAGGGGGGGGGGGGCGGGGAGTGCTGTAGGGCGAGAGGATTCAATGTGCATTTTATAATGATTGTCAAGTTCTTTGATATTTTTAATGATTCGATTTATTTTATGAGCACGATAACTTTTTTACAAAATAGCCTGCAGACACTGTCCAAAATCTGCGACGTACGACGCAGCGTCGCAGTGATTCTGCCACTGGGCCTAAGGAACTTTAACAATGAGCTAAATGCAGTTCTGAAATTGTGTTCCTAAATTTGTCTCAAGCATATCTAGCACTTTGAAGAAAGATCCTGATTGCAGGATAGATTCTGCTTTTTATAATAAAAGGAATAAAGTAATTGTAATTTGAAAAAGACTACATTTTAAAGAACAAATAATTCTAGAATGCATTCATTTTCACAGAAGAAATAATTTTTTGAAGTGATTATGATTTTATTATACGGTGTACAGAACCAAACCATACATACCCATGTGGTCCAAATACATCTCAGGATCCTTTATTTGGCAATGAATGTCAGCGTCAGGTAGGGAGAAAATTGTACCTATTACTAGAATCATAGACAGTATACTATATTAAACATGAAGTTATTAAAAGCTAAAGCAAATTAAGAAATATTGTTTTTCTTATTGTTTTAAGCGTAAAGAAAGCGATGAAATGCAATATTACTTTTTAATTAAAGTTTTCAGAAGAGAAAATGTTTTAAATTTTGTTTACAAACAATAAATTTTTGTTGCATTCATTAGCAGTTTCAAAGCAACAAAAATTTATGAATGCAAAATATTTTACTTATTAACATTTACTTTTAGAAAATAACAATGCTATTTAAAAAATAAGCATATCTCAATTTTGGAAATGTTGTCTATTTAATGTGAAAATACAAAATAATTACCCAATAATAATAGAAAAAATTTAATATGTGATAGTCACCCTTCTAGCCATTAAAAAAAATGATTGCTACAAACTTCTCAAACTCTTATTTCAAGTACCAGACTGAAGAGAAAAACAAATTATAGCAAATACACAAGACCTAGAGTTACCATGCATCCAGATTTCAATCTCAGGTCCAGATTACAGTCAGGATCTTCAAAATGTCCAGATTTATGCCAGTGAATGTGGCAAACAGATAATTTGATTGCAATTGAGAAAATCTGAAGTATTCAAAAAAGCTGATATCATTCTGCCAATGAAAGAAAATTCATTGCTTACATTCAATGTTGATGAAAAAGTGGAGGAGCATCCTCATCCAGACCCCAATTTAAACTGAAAATTAAAAGTTTTGCCATTTTATTTTAATTCTGTTTTTCATTATTATAATTTTGAATTACCAAACATTAATAAAAATGTATCTTCTTTAAATTCTCATGCCTTAAATGTTTTTTCGCTTCTTCAAATTCCGTGCTAGTGTTATGAAAGAGGCTCGTTGGTAGGCAGCATTTAGAATTTTAAGATAGACTTTGACTTTCCCCCTGCAATACCATTCAACCCCCACCCTCAGTGTGTCTGGATTTCAACTAAAAAAAAATTATGGTAAACCTAACAATACTAGAATGTTGAAGTAAGTTTCTACAGGAATTGGGAAATAAATGAAAAATCTGAAAAGAATGCAACTTACAAAATTTTTGCCTCATGAAATTTAATCGTTTAAAATATAGGAACAATATTCTTCATGTTGCAAAGAGTTTCGCTTTTTTCAACTGGAACAAAAGCCAATAAAGAAATAACTTCCTCAGAAAATTTTTGAAAATACACAACAAATTTATGCATCTCAGCACCAGCACATAATTATTCAGATTATCTGTAGATGTATATTAACACTTGAGCCTTATTTAAAAGCAATTAAAACAGAGGGAGGACAAATATCTGAAATTACGAAAATGCTGTTAAAACTCTTTTCAAGCAGAATAATCAACTATATTTCTTCTGCCAGTCTTTTAGGTAAAAAAAAGCCTTGAACAAAGTTATTTCAGTTTTTAATTTATTCTTTTAAAGATCAAGTACATTAAATATTTCACAATAACAATCAATTTTAATTGTATTCAATAATAGTTTCATGTCTTTACAAGCAATATATATACTTAATTTTTAATGCAATATATTTTCTGCAATACAAATATTGTTTTTATCCAGAAAAATAAATCCACATGTTTATGGATTTATTTAAGAATCACTTATCATTATAAAACTTTAATTATATGCAGGATAGAATGTGGAGGGAAGAAAATTATTTTAATTGTATACACAAAGAAAGTTATTACAACTGGAATTATTCATATTTAGGACTACAAAGGACTACTTTGTAAAATTTTTTAAATTAGTTTTTCACAAACTAAATTTTTATTTGAAGCTGAAAAAGTACATCAAACACATTTTAAGGCCTTTTTAATATTCATACGTAGGGTATTGTAATGTACAAAAGGTCATCATATTTGCCATATATCAGTCCTGTAAATTTGACTAATTTTTAATATTTGTTGTCACAATTGCACGATAACATAAAAAGAAATTCCAAGTTTATTTAAAATACATACACTGAAGATATTCAAAATACTATTATGACTTAGAGAGTTCAACAATACTGCAATGACTCACACTCGAGATTTGGACCTTCTATCTAATCAGATTACACCTTCTCTCCTATCTTTTAACTATAGTAGAGAAGGTGTTATATAATTAGATAGTAGGTGTAAATCACAGGCATGAGTCAAAGCACGAGATTGGCCGTCAATGAGTTAAACAGTGGCACAGAATACAAGAAGGGCAGGGTTGGGGAGTATAGATGTCCTTCTTAGGGGCACAATGGTAACAAACATTATATTTCGCTTATGCCACTTTTTGAAGGCAAAAACAACAAAAGATGAAAAAACAATAGCATGCCCAGCGCTGTTTTCAGCTGCTTAGCCATTAGTAACAATTAGGGGCAAAAAAATGATGTATGTCCCAGGCACCAGATACCCTTGCTATGCCATTGAATTTAAATCGCATATATGTACAACATTTTTTCAATTCCTTAAATATCAGATACAATGAGAAAATACTTTCTAAACCTGACATATATATTATAGTTTCTTTCTCCTACCTATTTGACTCCACAGAAAAAGCAAATAAACAAATATTACAATTTAATTTTTTGGTAAACCTAGGGTCTACAGTGCCGGCCTGCTTCTTGTAAATTTTTCTTGGCGCAATTTCATCTGTTGTCGCCAAATACTGTTTTGGATGTGCAGTATGCTTTTTTTTTTTTTGCTCTCTTGTGCATGCGTCTCCTGCAAAGGAGAGATTGAGCACGCAATGCCTGTGGCATTTCAAATGTGTACCGGGCAAATTTTTTAACTTACAAAAACATTTGCGGCTTCGCTTTCAGCATAGCAGGAAACTAGTAGCTACACTTTTTCAATGAATGTTAGGAATTTAGGTTTTTTTTTTTAAATTCCGAAAATGAGAATTTCCACATGCAATGCCTGCGGCATTTCAAGAGTGTACCAGGCAAATTTTTTTAACTTAAAAAAACATCAACGGCTTTGCTTTCAGCATGGCGAAATACTTGTAGCTTCACTTTTTCATTGAGAAACAAAACATACAGACTAACATACACAGTACTGAACCGATATTCAAACCGAAGAATTCCAAATGAAGTTTTATTCAAATTCAAATGAATCGACCAATCGCATCAAAGAGATGAACTAAACAGTCCAATTGAAACCAAGGCAAAATATAGCGCAATGCTCAAAACACTGATGAAAAGATCAATTTTCGCGCATGTTACTCGTTAAAAACATCATTGTGCAACCAAAACAAATGTTCTCTCATCTGCATTCTTGGCAGCAAAGAGTTGGCGATCCTAAGAGAAGCAAAGTAGGTGGGCACTGCAGATCCCAGATTAACCAATTTTTTTCATTATAGTATGGAAAAATAATTACATTTTTTAACATAATTTTTATTTTCATGTGAAGAGCCCAACTAACTAATCTGAGATAATGCAGCTACATAATGTGTACTTTGTACTCTCAGAATTTTAAGAAATCATATAATAAAATATTTGAAGTTTTTAATTGAAAAAATAAAGTAATTACAACATAATTGAGAAATTTATTAGAATAAGCAAAAAAAAAAAAAATCGCCTATGCGAATGACATTTGTTCATTAAGAATCCAACCCTAATGTGTTTAAGAGTGAGTATTTGTAAAAATAATTTTTAATGTTGAAAATTTGGTAGCTTTCCATAACTTTGGCTGCAGTTTATACAAAGCATAAAAACTCTTGTAAAATGTAAATTTTCTGTATGAGGAAATAATTGTTCTCTGCAAGGACACTAAGCATAGTAAACAAATCAAGTCATATTACAAAGAAATTATAAATGTATGGAATATTATTAAAAGAAAAACTGTTATATATTAAAAGAATTGAGAAATTATAATACACTCAAGAAACATGGTAGATTAATCCAAAGAAAATAAATGGGTACTGTACAAAATTATGCGGTCAACATGCGAGATCCCATCCCTTTCCTAACCCTTTGAGGATGACCCTGGCACACCCAAGTGACAGTCGTCCTCAAGGGATTAAGAAGCATGCACTTACATTTTTCCATTAATGTATTATAGAAGTACAGTTTGAAAAATCATTCTTATCATATTACAAAAATCTTATCCAATCAAAAGAGAATAAACATAAAAAATTTAGAAACCCTGAACATGACCTTTATTTTGGATAGGACATTTGGAGTGAAAGTTATCAAAGACTACTTCACACATAACATCAATGTGAGATTAAAATATGTGTTATACAAATGAATTCAAAACCTGGGTTACTCATTTCATTTCATGCATGTGATGTTTAATCACAATATATAAACAAAATTAATTTTTCTTAAATATTTATTTAATTTCATATAAATATTGTGTAATATACTGCAATATCTATGCATGTGCAACATCTGTGAATATTATAACATCTTTGAAAAGTTCTAGTATGTCATTACCAGGCAAATCTTGTCTTACCATTAGAAGAGAGCATATAAGTCAATTTTACATTGTTCTGCTGATTCAATGAGAACCTCTCACCCTCACATCAGAGTTATTGAATTTAAATACAGCTTTTATGTTTGCATAAGAAAGATAGAAATAATGAATTAAATTTTTGCTATGAGGAACAGTTCCTCATAAGGAAAGTTTCGGCCAAATGAAGAAAAACAAAACTAAAGGTTTTAATTAATGTGAAAGAAAAACCATTAGAAGACAAAATCATTATTTATAAAAAGCTCATAAAATAATTTTTATTTATCAATATTTTTAATCATTTAAATATATTTCAAGTTAAAAGTTAGGTACAAAGCAAATTAGACGATGCAAGGAAAGAAAATCAAAACAAATAAAAGCAACGAGCAGTAATTTACCTGTTTTACAGGCGATTCATGAATTTAGATAAAAAAAATAATTTTCAGAATATTTAAACTGACCCAATTGAATCTATATTAATAATTTTAAGATTATCATTTGATTGGATATTATGATCGGCCGTCAGAAGTGCAGTTTATTTACACTTTGAGTGCGGAACGTCTTGTAGTTCTAACACGGTACAGTAGTGGTTCACTCATGAACGGAACGACAAAAATCCGGTTCCGTAAAGTGAACGCAAAATAAGCACTACACTAGAAAAGCAGTACCGAAACACTCTAAAAAGGGCGACAAAAATCGTGTCGTTTTAAGGACAATTTCACAATTTTTTGTTTTTTATTTCTCGTAAAAAAAAAAAAACAGTGCCGGAACGACGTTCCGGTGCGTCCCGGCTCCACTACATCCCTGCATTTGTCCGACATCTTACATCCAGAACTATGATGAACAAATGCCTTACATTTGAAATATAAGCCAATAGCAAGCACAAATTTCTCTATTCTTACAAAAATATAGTTAATACTTCCAATGCTGTAAATTCCCTGGTATTGGCACTTTAAAGTAGATGAACTTGAGAAATAGATAGTTTTTTTAGTTCGCTGATTGATTCAGCTACTCGCAATCCTTAATTACTTCTATTTTCGAGTGTATATGTAAATCTTGAATAGTTATTTTTATTGGCTTCTCTGTGCGTGAATTAATGATATAATCTTCGATTTTTACTTTCTTGTATACGAAATATACAAAGTGAAAGTATTGTAATCGACAAATAATTCGAACTTGAGATTTTGATGAATCTCCACGTTTTAGACCTCCCTTAGTCCGAAAAACACAATTTTGGAATTATGCCTGTCTGTCTGTGAACACGATAACTCAAAAACGGTTTGAGCTAAAGGGATGAAATTTGGTATATAGTCTTTGCACAAAATTAGTAGATTTATATAAAATTTTGGACAAAATCAGTGTACGGGAAGTCTAGCTGGCTGCCTGCCGTGTTCATGTGAACACGATAACTCAAAAATTTATATAGATAAAATTTGGTACACAGTTTTAATACCAGGAATGTAGGTCCGTGTCAAATTTTGGACCAAATCCGTCAAAAGGTTGACTGTCTGTCGGTCTCTATAATCGCATGCTTGTGAACACAATAACTCCCAAACGCAATGACTTAGATACATGAAATTTGGTATGTGGCCTTCTAACTTCTTAATTGTAGATCTGTGTCCAATTTTGGTTTCAATCGGTTGAAAAAATAAGTCCAAATTGCATACTCGATTTCTTCACCGTTCTACGACACAAAAAAAGGTCGCAACCGATTCGCGCGTTTTTCCCCGAATGTGTTAGGGAATGGCGCATGTTACTGGCGATTACTGTATTTATCCCCCACCCGTGTTAGGGCGGATACGAGAATGTTTTAGGGAGACCTCCCCCGCTGGTTTTTTTCAGTACTCAGATATTTAATTATTTTTTTTATGATCGCCAGAAAGGGAAAGTATGCGCCAATAAAGTCCACATTAAGTTTAGTATTAAAAGTTATTTCATGAACATAGGTGATTATGATGTAGATCCACAATTTTGGTGTCAATAACACACACCAAATTTCATTAATCTAACGTTGTAATTTTGAGTTATCGCGCTCACATACACAAGTACAGATAAACATACAGTCTACCCTTTGATAATTTTTCTAAAAAAATTTATACAAATCTGCAATTTTGGTGTAAAGTTCTTATATTATAACTAGCAGTACACGCACAGCGTTGCCCGTGGAATCAGGACTTCAACAAAATAAAAAAAACTCCAACAATGGCATGAAAAATTTCTGAAAATAAAACAAAAGATACACATTATTGATTTTCCCGCTTATTTGTTTTCGCGAAAACGAAATTTAAATGTAGAAAAACAGTACAGAGTACATTAATCCAAAACAATATTAAAAAAAATGTAATGTCAAAATCATTATTATACAGCAACCAAAATATGCGAGGCGAATAAACACGTTAAGATACTGCCGAAAATAATAATCAGTCGTCATTCAATTGAAGGTTATGACGTCATCTGCGCTCTGCACCGTCAGCCAATCAAATTGCGGGCAAAGTTCCGCAAAAGTCTCGCGGGAGGAATCTCGCTAGATAAAAATATCTTTCAACTAACCAGGAAAAAAATTAATTAAAAAAAACGGGAAAAGATATTTTAACCGTTCTTGTTTTAAATCCGACAGAACCGTTCCAGCTATAAGCTGATAAAAAATGAAAATAATAGTGTTATTAGAACGTCGGATGCAGCAAATTTAAAAACAAAAATAAAATTTAGATTGTAAAACTGACTATTTTTTAAAAAATTCTCAAGATTCAGTAAATTGCATTTGAAGCTCAAAACAAATTTCATTCGAAACCAAATTGTTTGTTTTATCCGATGATGCATCGATTGTTTTTCAACTATCATTTAAAAATATACTACAGCCGTAAACGTTCCGAAAATGACCCAAAACATTAAATAAAAAAATTTCTAGATTAAATTTTAAAATTCCGGATTCGAGGTGCATTGAATCACCATTAAGACAACCGATGTGCCAAATTTCAAGGCTGTAAATGCGATAGGTTTGTCTGGACATCGCCCGCAGGCACACACGCAACACACACACACACAAACATTGCCTTTTATAAGTATAGATTCACCCATCTAGCTTGATGCCTTTTTGGATTATCGCATTAACATATGCTCGAATAGACATGACAAATAGTCAACCTTTTGAAGAATTTGGTCTAAAATTTTGTAAATTTCATGCACCTACCTGGTTGCGTGTCTGAGCTGTAATGTTCATATGTACGCGGACGGACAAACAAATTTCCTGCTGACTGATTTCATCCAAAATTTAACGGATATCTAGTTATAGTGTTAAGATATTAAACTAAATTATATTCTTCTAGCTCAGCGGTTCCCAAACTTTTTTTTCTCCTTTACTCCTTGATCAGTCTTTTTATTTTTGAGTACCCCTTGAATACTTCTCAACCATCCCTTATCGCAAAGAAGCTTAGGTTAGCTTTAGAATCAAACGACTCGAATTAAATTAATATTATTTGTAGGATACACACATACACATCTTTAATTTTATATTTTACTAGCCGTATTCGGCGACCAGCTGGTTCGTCCGTTTAAATTAGTTTTCATTTTTGTATTTTATATTAATTATAGCATTACCCGTCGCAGTTTCAGCCGCGATAACTCAGCAAAGATGAACAAAAAACTGAATATTTTATTGTATTTGACAGATAGTAAAATATTTAAAGACGTAAATTTTAAAATGCCAGCTATACAATTCTGTATGATGCATCGCAGCTAATGAAACTTACAAACTGAGTTTCAAATAACTTTCACTCAATGCATCTATCACTCATCGATAGAATGATTAGCGCTAAAGAGGGTCGCGAAAGCCGAACATGCCGTGTGAACCAGTGGATACAAAAAGTGAGGCGGCAAACAATTCATAGACATCTAAAATACCCGGGAGCAGGGCCGGCCCAAGAGGGGTGCGAACGGTGCGTCCTCACAAGGCCCCGCGCCGCTGACGGAATTTGCAAAATTCATTAAAATTTTTTTATCGCTTTTAAAAAATTCTTTCAACCAACTTTTATGTAAAAAAAGGCATAAAATATTAATAATTTTTCTAAAAAGAAATATATTGCAATTTTTTTCTGGTTTTGAAAATTTCCTTCACAGATCTGTTAAACCAGCGGGATTGGCTTCCCCAAAACTTTCTCGCCTACGAATAACACGGGTGTGGGGGGGGGGAGGGGGAGAATACACCACGCACCGGAAAACGTGCGGTATTCCCTAAGGTGGGGAAAACACTTGCTCCAGCTTTCGCAGCTTCTTTTTTTGCGTAGAATGGAGCAAAAACCGTTTCAACGCCTTTTTTTAAAACTGATTTAAATGAAAATTGGAGACAAATATACAATTAAGGTTTCAAGACTACATACGAAGTTTCATTTATCAAAGTAATTTTGTTAAGTAGTTATGGCCGTCAAAAGTATGTGATTATACAGAGAGACAGACGGCCAACCCTTCGACGGATTTGGCCCAAAATTTTATGCGGGCCTACATTTCTGATGAAAAAACTGTATACCAAATTTTAACCATCTAGCTATTT
Organism: Araneus ventricosus; assembly: GCA_013235015.1. NCBI lineage: Eukaryota > Metazoa > Arthropoda > Arachnida > Araneae > Araneidae > Araneus > Araneus ventricosus. Next base: position 83,801 of record BGPR01003508.1, read on the forward strand.
AAGTTTTTGAGTCACAGAGTTCACATGAACGTGGACAGACAAACTTCCCGTAGACGGATTTTGTCCCAACTTTGATAGAAACCTACAAATTATGTTTGAAGATCACATGCCAAATTTCATCCTCGTAGCTCTAATAGTTTTCGAGTTATCGTGTTCACAGACAGATATAATTCCAAAATTGTGTTTTTCGGACTCAGGGAGGTCTAAAACGTCAAGATTCGTCAAAATCTCGAGTTCGAATTTTTTGACCATTACAATACTTTCTCTTTATATACTTCGTATACGAGAAAGTAAAAAATAATTGGTGGATCTAGTGGATAAGAATCGAACAATTCCCTTTGCTACCTGGAGGTCCACCTGTTTCCGATTCTTGGGCAGAATGAAAGGTAAAAAAGAGATCACATTGTTCAGTCCTAAACCAGGTTCGATTGCTCCAGGCATCATAGCAGGACCAGGCATCATATGGTCACTCTCTTTTCGGTGCGGCGGTAGGGAAAACCCCAAAGTGGATGTCCGTCATTTGAAGATAAATTGCAGGTGATAACATTCAATACATTCCTTGTTCCCGAGACTATTACTTTCAGGGTATACAGAGTGTGAGGGCGCTGCGGAGCAACGAAGCGTTGGCAGCCGTCGAGTGTTGACAGTAGAGAAGAACGGGGAAGTTCCTGACGCGGGCCAGATGGGCTTAGCGAGTGGCGAACTAGAGTTTTAGCCAGTGGATGTTTTACATGAAATATCAATAGTGTTTTGATATTAAACTCACAGCTCGAAATGTAACAGAGCGGGCGAGCATTTTATATTTCGTTTCATCATGTAAATATTTCATCATTGTTGTGTGTACATTGTCCGTATCCCGTAACGAAGTCAATAAACAATTGGGATAAAAACCATTGGTCTTTATTTGTCTCCATCACTCACATAAAAGAAACCCCACGCAGAACGGAGAGTTTCACATTGGTGGCAGCGTAGTGGAATGTGAGTGGAGACAAAAGACTAGTTTTGATAAGAGTTGGTGCAAACGACTGGTGGTCGGTTGGCACGACGACTTCTGTTTTCGGAAAGGTATCCGGGGGATACTTATCGGTGTAAACCCGTTTGGACAACACATCTGGTGTTTGAGAAAGTATCTGGTGGATTCTCTTCAGCGAAATCCTGTAGAAGTGACCAGGGGTCACAAAAAGAATCATCTCGACGGATGGATTCAAGTTGGAATCTACACAGTATCCGGGGGATACTGGCAGCAGTTTTCTGTTAGTGACGGGGTCACTGGAATCAATGAGCAACATCTTGCTACAAGCGATCTCCAAAGCGGTAATATGACTCGACCCTTGAATCGATCCAGGACGACAGGAGAATTAAAGGGATCGACTGGTGTTAGAAATCCAGGTGTGTCATTTCCATTTAGTAACTTTTTACTCGATTAGGTTTGTTCTGCCAGGAACTTAGTTATATATATTACGTCAGTAATATTAGATTATTTGTCACACCAGTGACATCATTTGAATCACGTTAATGTTTGTTCCGCCAGGAATTTAGTTATATATATTACGTCAGTAATATTAGGTTAGTTGTCACACCAGTGACATAGTTTGCATTACATTTGTTCCGCCAGGAATACGTTATTATTTTTATTACAACTTTAACGCGCCAGTTTCAGTGGTTGTAAAAAGGGAAAAAATAAATAAGAAATTTATTGCGCTAAGAATTTAATTCTATTTAGAATTAAAAGAAAGAAAGGACAGACATGTAGTTTATAGTTTCGTTTTAAGTAGCGATTTGTGCCGGAAAAGATAATATTGAAAAGTGTTGTTTCCTGTGTTCTTGGTATTTTTTTTATGTTATGTGCTTTTTTTTCTTTCAGATCTGACTGCAAAGAAATGATTTTGTTTATTGTTTTAAATAAAAATTCATGTAATTTAATTTCATGTGTTTGATCATAACTTGAAAACAGAACTGTGTTCATACCGAATAAGAAATATATGCGCGGGAAAGTTTTATTCCTTTTAGTGAGTCATATATACTTCCGGTTTAGGTAGCTCTTTTTAGAATATCTTCATAATTCATTTGTGTGTTCTGGTTATAATATTTTTTTTGTTCGTTTTATACTGGTGGAAGTTTCTTTCTTTTTTTAAAAAAAAAGAAGGGAAAAATTATTACAGGAAGTTCTTAACTTGTTCTTGTAGAATAAGAATAAATGGAAAGATAATTTTTTTAGCCGATATTATTTAAACAGTGTCAATTTGTTTTTTTTTGTTATTCAATAGAAGTACTTCTTTCAGATCAGTATTTTGTATATTATTATTGTGCTGCATTTCAGAATCGTTTATTTTCAAATAAGAACGATTTATTCTGTTTGCAAAACAAGGTGGCATTTTTTTTCTGTGTGCATAGAATTGAATTATTGTATAAATAATATTTTTTTTAAAAAGATATAATTGTGATCGAAGATATAGAAAATTGTTTTGTTTTTTACTTCATGTTTAGAATTAGTTTGCAAGAATTGTTTATGTGTATAATAGTTTAAATACTGCTAGTCGAAAGTCGAAGTTGTTTGATATACGTAGTTGGATTCCAATTTATTAAAACAATTTAATTGTGTTGATTAATTATTTGGTTGATGCAATATTATTGTGTTAATTGTTTAATTTAATATTCATAAATTTCAGATTTTGATATAATTTTATTGAATTGAAGGTTATTAATTTAATTTAATTTAGTCTTATGTTATCAAAATAAGTGGAGTTAAATAATTTTGTCAACAATATTTTTAATATTTTATTGTGCAGTTCCCAATATTGTAAAGAGTATCGCCGCAGTAACAGAAATTTTCCGTGTGTTTGTAAGGGAAAAAATTGGGGAATTTATTCATTCTTACATAAATTTATATTCGTGGGTGTGAAATTAAAATTCCACAATGACATTTTTGGCGAAGGGGAAAAAGTGCGATCTGATCGCATTGGCAACCGAAATGGGAGAGGAACCTAGTCCTGATATGAATATAATGGGGCTAAAAGCATTAATAACGGGCAGTCAATCTTATGAAGAAGAATTCGTGAAGAGGATGTTAGATACCATAATTTCGTCAAGAAAGGAGGAGGCTGAAAAAGAAGAGAAGAAATTTCAATTGGAGAAGATGAGGATTGAAGCAGGAATGGCTACACCTAACGGGAATTTAGTTGATGAACGAGTTCATTACAACTCACGAATCGAAATGTCTAAAGCTATGCCAAAGTTTGATGCAAAGGGAAGTGACATTGTCTTGTATATGTCCCTGTTCGAACGTCAAGCCAAAAGACTGAAAATTGATCCCTCAGACTGGGTATCATGTCTGATTCCCTTCATGCCTACGGAGATAGTAAAATTGGTCGCAAGAGTCCCAGAAGAAGAATTTTTCAATTTTGAGTATATAAAGGGGATCTTAATGAAGAAGTTCAAGTTGAATGCCGAGGGCTTTCGCCAGAAATTCGTTCAGCACCAAAGAACTCCAGAGAAGAGTTGGAAAGATTTCGTCTATGAAGTCACAAATTACTTTCAAGGTTAGATTAATGACTTGAACATAACAGATTTTGATGGATTGAAAAATTTATTTATTACGGACCAAGTAAAGAAGAGAGTCCCACAAGAAGTCCGTGATCATTTTGTCGATGTGTGGGGAACGATAGCCAAACCACAAGACCTAGCAGACAAGCTAGATGGGTACGAGTGTGTCCGAAAAACTAATCGGAAACCAGCGAATCTAAGTCCCAAGGTTCAACAACAAGGGAATGTTAGAAGGAACACTTATAGCCGTGACAACGGAGACCATAATGTGAACCAAAGGCCAATGAAGCAAGAAAAAGGGTTCCCACGGAGCCAGTACGACCGAAAGAACCGCACGAAATTTACCTGTTACTCCTGTGGAGGAGAGGGGCATGTAAAGAAGTTTTGTCCGAAACTTGTGAAGACGAATTCAGATCAAGATAGCAGAAGAAAGGCGAATGTTCTTGGAACAGTTGTAGACCAGGAACGTGTCACTAAAGAGACAGCAGTGGTGGCTGAGGTGATGTCTCATGGACGATCATCCGTTGATCAAGGTCTGTGCAACTTAGAGAGGATACCTGTGAGTGTGAACGGAAAGCAGGCAACAGCCCTGATTGACTCTGGAACCGAAATCACTGTGATCAGAAGAGACTTGTTGATGGACTTCCCCATTGAAGACAATGCCTCGATTTATATAAAGGGAATTTTCGGACCACCAGAGAAATGTCCTCTCATGAATGTACCAATGAGCATCATTGCCGGAAAGGATGGAAATATGATTCACCAAGATGTGCTGTGTGCAATTGCTCCTAGTCTAGTGGATGACGTATTGTTACCTCCAGAAATAAGAGACAAGTTGAAGGGTGTTCCAGAAAACTATCTCTTTCAAGATTCTGAAGGAAACACAGGCCCTACCATGGCTAAAGATAAGGAATTTGTTCTGGAAGTGGATAATGACAACGCCGACCAGAATTGTAAAGAAGTGAAGGCATTGTCCATAGGAAATTCAGAAAACGAAACTGAAGAATTATCAAGATCGGACAGGTTTCTTAAAGACCAAATAGACTGTTCAGATTTAGAAGACGCGAGAAAATGCGCAGAAAAGAAATCAGGAGGATTTTATTTTCGAAATAATTTCCTGTTTCACAAAGAAAAGGTGTTGGGAGAGTCCGTTGCTCAACTGGTTTTACCTAAGAAGTATAGACCTGAAGTTTTAAAGTTAGCTCACTGTTCAGTATTTGGAGGCCACATGGGCGCAAGAAAAACTATAGAAAGAATAAGATATTCCTTTTATTGGGTTGGAATGTCTAGGGATATCAAAGCCTTTTGTCAACAGTGCAAGGACTGTCAGTTGAGGAAGATCAGTTTAAGCTTGTAAGGACAGAGTTCCACTACCCTGTGGCAAGGCCAGAATTACCTTTCCGGTAGTGCTGTGACACATTGGACCTATAGATCCTCCTAGTGCAAAAAAAAGTCACAGATACTACTATGTCTGGCTGACCAGCATACGAGATGGGCTGAGGCAAACCACTGACGAGTTTAACTGCCAAAGCTACGTGTGAGGCTTTCCTAACATTCATGCGCACGGGGAACCACGTAATGAGCGTCTGATAAATGGGACTAATCTCAACGCTAGTTAACCCAAGTGAGTTCGAAAAGAGAATGGGATCCAGCCCTAGATTCTCAACGCCATTGCACCCCGAGTCGAATGGGTTAGTTGAGAGATTTAATCAGACATTAAAGAAAATGTTACATCATGTCATCTTGGAAGAGCCACGTTCATGGCATACCAAGATACCGTTTGTTTTGTGGGCTTATCGAGAAGTACCCAACAGCACGACAGGTGTAGCACCTTTTCAACTATTATATGGACGGAAGCCTGAAGGACCCCTATCGATTCTAAAAAACACATGGATGGCAGGACAAGAAGGTTTACAATTAGACACAACTCCTGTGACTCTTTACATGGAGAAATTAAAGAAACAGTTAGAAGATGCTGCTGAAAAGGCTAAGTTAATTTCAACAATTCAACAAGAGAAAATGGCTCATCACTACAATTTGAGATCTACGAAGAAAATCTTTAATCCAGGAGATAAGGTTATAGTGCTGATACCTGATTCGAAAAACAAGCTCTTAGCCAGACGGCAAGGACCGTGTACCAGCGAATCACGGAGGAACGAACATTCCTTTGTAGTGAAAATGCCTGATGCCAGCGTAAGGCATGTGCATCAAAACAAAATGCGGGAATTTGTCGCCAGTTCTGGATCGATAAATGTAATTTTCGAAGGGGAGGAAGAATTTGGTGACGTTGAAAGCACTCCGCTTAGAAGACTCCTTTTGTCAGGAAATAAAGTCGATAACCTCCTCTGACCTGTCAGCTACACAGCGAAATGAATTAGAGACTATGCTTAAAGAGTTTGAACCTCTATTCAGTAGACCAGTGCAACCAGTCGCAATTGGAGAACATGTAATTGAACTTTTGCCCAATGTTACAAGACAGAAGCCACATTCTTACAGTGTCGTCCCAATGTCTTACAGGAGAGAAGTGGACAGACAAGTGAAAGAACTATTGGACCTAGACTTGATTGAACCTTCAAATGCAGATGTCACATATCCTATAGTATGTGTGGCAAAAAAGGACGCATCCATTCGAATGTGTATAGACTATAGAGCCCTTAACGCAGTGACAAAGGTTCCTAATTATCCCATGAAAGACACACAGTAGTTGATTTTTACTGCGGGGATGGCTCAATGGTTGTCATGTCTAGATTTGTTAAAGGGATATTATCAAATTAAAATGCATGGTGAGAACAGAGTTTTAACAGCTTTCTCTGCGCATAACGGGGTATATCAGTGGAAGGTAATGCCTTTTGGTTTATCAGGAGCCTCGGGTACATTTCAGAAAATAATGAATAATGTTCTTCGAAGTCATTCTAGTTATGCTCAGGCTTACATCGATGATATTATAGTATAGTCTAAAACATGGGATGAACGTTTAATCCATTTGAGGAATGTACTGCAAGAATTGGAAAATGCGGGATTTTCAGTAAAATTAAGAAAATGTACTTTTGCAGCCAAAGAATTACAATTTTTAGGTCATAAAATAGGTGGTGGTAAGCATGCCCCAGACGAGGAAAAAATTGCGGCAATAAAACGGCTAGAAAGGCCAAAGACGAAAAAGGATGTAAAATCGGTCCTAGGCTTAATGGGATTTTATCGATCGTATATTCCTAACTATGCAGAATTTGCAACCCCTTTAACTGAACTAACCAAGAGAAAAAAAATCAGGAGATGTAAAATGGGGAAAACGCGAGGAGAAATAATTTTGCAGGTTGAAAAAAGCTCTGTGTGAGGCTATGGCTCTAAATGCCCCTGATTTTGGAAAACCCTTTGAAATTCATGCAGATGCATCAGACTATGCAGTTGGGTGTTGTCTAACTCAGAAAGATGAAAAAGGGAATTATAGACCAATCGCGTTTGTGAGTCAAAAATTCAATAAAACTCAGAGAAACTGGGCAACTATTGAAAAGGAAGCGTACGCCATATTATTCGGATTTAAAAAGTTTGATAAATGGTTGCATGGGACTACTGTAGAAATCGTAACAGATCATAATCCTCTAAAATACTTAATCGAGAAAACTCCAAAAAGCCCTAAATTAACTAGATGGGCATTAGCCTTACAACGATGGAGTTATAAGATCACTCATCGCCCTGGAATCTTAAACCAGGATGCTGATGCTTTATCTCGTCTGCAAACTAAATGATAACAATCTTGTTAAAATTTGTTGTCATCGTGCAGTTTAACATTTTTTTTATTATTATATATGTAAATATTGTCAGAGAAAAACTCATTACAGATCCGTTTTTCTCTTGGAGGCGGCGTGTGAAGGCGCTGCGGAGCAACGAAGCGTAGGCAGCCGTCGAGTGTTGACAGTAGAGAAGAACGGGGAAGTTCCTGACGCGGGCCAGATGGGCTTAGCGAGTGGCGGACTAGAGTTTTAGCCAGTGGATGTTTTACATGAAATATCAATAGTGTTTTGATATTAAACTCACAGCTCGAAATGTAACAGAGCGGGCGAGCATTTTATATTTCGTTTCATCATGTAAATATTTCATCATTGTTGTGTGTACATTGTCCGTATCCCTTAACGAAGTCAATAAACAATTGGGATAAAAACCATTGGTTTTTATTTGTCTCCATCACTCACATAAAAGAAACCCCACGCAGAACGGAGAGTTTCACACAGAGGGTAATGCTTTTGTGCGGATCCACATGTGTTTCCCTAATGGCCAGCAGATAGTGTTTCCCAAGGCAGCTTAAAGAAACACCTCTAGAGGAATGCTTTTTCTGCTTATCTAGTTCTAAATTGAACACATCTGTTTGCCTTGTATTCAACAGATCTGCTAAGCGAATATGAAGCATATATCTCACGGGGGTTTCTCTCTTTTCTTGTCAAAAGTGCGGTTTTACAGCATCTATGAATTCATCGTTGGTACTCGTTAAAGGATAGTCTGTTACATCTATTCCTCAGAGTTTAATCAATAGTAGTGAATCTGAATATTGGATTGTGTGAAACACGACGGGTAACCCAAGGAGTTTTCTCAGAAGTTTAATTTTCCATTCAACAGTTCGTTCGCATTCAGACTATCAGCCGTACAGCAAAATAAAATATACTGCATTTGTTCTTGCAAACAAATTTCAGGTGTACTAATTTTTGTCTTTTTTATAGTTATTTATTAAACAAACTTTCCTTTTATGTTTCCAAATAGAAAATTTTAATATTATAACAGGTTATCAATTTATAAAACAATGTAGTTCCCCTTTGTTTTTGTATTACAATATTTTTGCTATTTGTTATTATTGCATACATTTCGATAAAACATTTTTTATTTATCAACAAACGAAAATTTGTATTTTCTACTCTTTTACATTGGGCATTTTTCATTATAAAATGTTACTTATTTGGAACCTTTTATTGTTTTGGGAAACTACATATATATCAAAGTTATTTGGATAAGTTTTAAAATATAATAAATATTTTGAAGATTGATTCAATTTAAATATCCTAAAACCGAAACTATCAGTAGGTTGTGTATAATTGTAAATAAGTTTGTGATCAGTCGATTATCTCTTTTTAAATTTATTTATTTATTTTTTTGTATATGAAGAAATAATTGTTTGTTAATATGAAGAAATAATGCGTTCAACTTGTTTTTAAATATGAAGAAATAATGAATTCAACTTTTAAGAATTCACTTGATAATCCTAAATACAAGAAAATCCCATTCATACAGTATGAAACGTCAGTCCGCCACTGCATGTGGCCTAAAGGAAATACCTACCTAATAAAATAATTGTAGATCGAAAAAGAGAGAGAGAGGTCACCTATTCTCTGATGAACGCATTATAGTTTCGTAAATTAGAACTTTTTCATATTTAAAATTATAATTAAATAATTTCTTTGGTTCAAAATCGGTGTCGTAAACTTGCAGACGCCTTTAGGTCATTGGCGACCCTGGGATAAAGCCCATTGGACAAGACAGCCCCGTGCACTCTCTTGAATTTTTTTCCCCCTTCGTTATTTTTAGGTTTCGCTTTCACGTTGCCCCCGATGGATCGAAACAAGATAAGTCGATAATTTTTTAAAACACGATCCCGATAATTTTGGACTACTTAGAGTAAAATTCTTTTATATGAATACATTTCAGTTGTATTCTCTTCAGAAATATTTTTTTGTGGACTGGATGTTTCTGACCTGACGATTCGCCATTGCCCAACATATAAATTAGTTTCTTCAGCTTCTCTATCCAAATGACTTGGGTCCTGGGAACCGAACGGTACCAGCTGTCGAATTCGAATACTACCGTTCACTCTGCGGTTACAGACTGCCGGAATGAACGACAATAACTATGACTTCAACATTAGAGTTGCGCTCTCACTATTAGCAAAAAAATGTTCAACATTAAGATGTAAACAAACTGGAGGTGGCTGTCTGGGGATGTCGGCATTTGATGCTAAAAATGAACTCGTCTTAACCGGCGATCTCATCTCAAGTGGCGGTCAACTAGAGAATACGATAAAATAATCTAAAAATTAATTTAAAAAGATTCATTTGTTTGAAAAAAAAATTTGTTTTCAGATTTAACTCCAAGAAAGCATTGATTATTTTACAAAGCAGTTTACATGATGTTTCTATTTTGTCCAGCTTTAGTATAATGAAGAAAACCGAATACACATTTTAGACGCATTCCCTTCAACCGATTGGGCCCAAAAATTTGATACAGATATAGGGGAGAGCGCCGATTGGGGCCACCTGGACATTTTTTTAATCCACAGTGATAGAGAAATAATTTTTTTACGAAATGCACTTTTTAGTAAGAAAAAAAATAGCTTAAAAAATTGTGCTATCTGTAAAATCAAGGAAAGCTGATGTTTAGATTGAACCGCCAATTTCTTTAAGGACAATTAAAGCAAAAATATTTTTTTATTCATCAGCACTCAATGTATGAACCCAAGTGCAGTAAACCTCTCTAAGCGGCCACCCCTGCTTAGCGGCTACCCATCTCAAAGGCCACTTTTGTTTGGGACGATAATTTTGGCCCTATAGACATGCTAAAATAGTCCTAGGAACTGCCACTCAAACTCCTCTGAGCGGCCAGGTTGGTCGCCAGTTCTACTTCAATGAAACATTCTTTTCGTCTTTCCATTACGTCTGGACCTTTCTCTTAAGAGAAAAAGGAAGAAAAAATAAATAAAATTCTACACCGGAAATCAGATCGAAATTAATCATTCTTTATCTAATGTGAAAAGTGAGCTTCGGCCTCTATTAGGTTTGAGCATTCAAGAGTTCATTTGTGACTTTTAGGCGTTGATGAACACTCTGAAAAAGCACCTTAAAAAGTTGTCACTATGGTCACATATTTACCAAAAAACGTTTTAGCCAAATTGAAAAATATTTAGGTCTCCCGGCATTGGCCTAAAATTTGTAATTTTTTGTGAAAAACGCACATTTTCAATTTAAAAAAAATATATATGAAAACAAAAAAATTGCTTTCTATTTAAGTACAAAAATGTGAAGTTTAGCATATTAATTAACAGTAAAAAAATATTATATCTGTCAAGTAAATTTTAGGTCTCCCGGAATCTACATGAAAACCTTAATTTTCCCTCCAAATACGCATATTTTTCAATTTTTTTTTTTAGGTTAATAACAAGTCTTTTATTTATAGTCTATAGAGCAGTACAGCTTTTTGAAATAGCGAAAATATCATTTGGTGAAATCGAAAATACAGGTAAAACCCCGGTTAACCGAAATGCCTCGGTAACAAATCCAGATGTACTGTATTACACGGAAATAATCGCGAGGGCGAGACATTTTTGCAGCGAAATCCCCACTTTTTTTCTTTTAAGCCTCCCCAAGAAGGTCAGTGATTAATTTTAGAATTCTAAAATTAATATTAATGGGTATTAACAATATTAATTACGAGATTATTTACCCGTGCCTGTCAGGAGCATTGCATCCGAACTCGCCAGTGCGAATATTGCTCCCGACGGAGGGTTAAATTTGATAAAGAACATAAGTGTAACATACAAAAAGAGTTTTGAATTCGTCTTACACTTAAAACATTTCAGAATTACATACTGTAAGTAGATACATGATAGTATTGATAGTAATAGACGTTCATGGCTTAACCGAAAACATCATTATCCGAAACGGCTCCCCCTCTTTAATTCGGTTAACCGGGGTTGTACTGTAACTATACTCAGGAGTCGAGTCATTCAGCTAGAGAATGTGACCGTAGAGCCATTTCCAATAGAGCAGGAGCTCAACCAGCAAGTGCTGTTTGCAGGATTTAAATGTTGTGAGGAAAAATCAGCAAAGGTAATAAGGGTGAAATACAACCAAGATTCAACTCGCACCTCGTAAAAAATTGCAGTCTATTTTGATGCTTGAAAATATGAAACGGTAAGTAAAGAAATTGTAAGTGGTAAATCTGACAGGGCAATTGTATGAGAACGCATGTCTTTGGTTGAAGAACCAGATCGACATATTTTTGACACGTAACCCCAGATAGTGGCTCTGGGAAAGATATAGTATCATCAATACTAAGATTTATGGAAGAAAACTGCATAGATGAGAAAAGAATTAAAGCTATTAGCTCTGATGGTACAGCAAAAAATGCTGGGGCCTCCAATGGATCAATTGAATTGTTTAAAATTGCTTTAAAACATCCATTAGAAGCAGTGGTTTGTTTAATTTATTGTGAGAAGATGATCTGAAGATTCATTCAACTCTACAGAAAAATGCTTCTATGGAACTCTTTTCAGACTACACTTACGTTTTTTTTTTTTTATCAAAGTTAACCCTCCGTCGGGAGCAATATTCACACCGGCGACTCCGGGCGCAATGCTCCCGATAGGCATAGGTAAACAATCTCGTAATCAATATTGTTAATACCCATTAATATTAATTTTAGCATTCTAAAATTAATTGCTGACCTTCTTGGGGAGGCTTAAAGGGAAAAAAGTCTCGCCTTCGCGATTATTTCCGTGTAGTACTGTACGTGTTTTTTGGATTTGCGAGGCATTTCGGATAACCCGGGTTTCGGTTAACTGGGGGTTTAGATGTATTTGCGATTTCATCAAATGATATTTTCGCTATTTCAAAAAGCTGTACTGCTATACAGACTATAATTAAAAGAATTGTTATTAACCTAAAGGATGAGTTGAAAATTGAAAAATATGCGTATTTAGCAGAAAAATTAAGGTTTTCATGTAGATTCCGGGAGACCTAAAATTTACATGACAGATATAATCTTTGTTTACTGTTAATTAACATGATAAACTTCAGATTTTTGTACTTAAATAGAATATCATACTTTTTCCTTTCTTGTACTTTAATATTTTTTTAAAAATTGAAAATGTACGTTTTTGACAAAGAATTTCAAATCTTAGACCTATTCCGGGAGACCTAAATATCTTTCAATTTGGCTAAAACTTTTTTTGGTAAATATGTGACCATAGTGACAACTTTTTATCGACTTAGAATTTCAAAAAAAAATTTCGTGATGCACCCTAATACTTCATATACGAGAAAGCAAAATTGGTTGTCGATTTTTGAGGGATTTAGGATTTTATGAAAATACTCATCCAACAATAAGTATCTGTATGCAAAATTAAATCAATGACAATTAGAGCAACTCCTCTATGACATAACGCAATGGTACATGAAATACATTACCAAAGAAATGTAGGCAAAAACCGAGCCTCTCCAATATATTTCCATAACAATCGACAGATATCCACAAGATACAGACATTAATTTTTACTTCTGTTATTAGGAATATTCAGACCATAAAATACAAGCTCATGCCTAAAGTGTAAAAATAATAATAATAATTAATGACATTAGTGTATTGAACAGACATTTTTTCCTCGTAAAGAAAGAAATACTTTACATTTTGAACAATAAAAAAAGATCACTAAAATATTACAAAACTTTATTTTTTTTAAAGCAAAGTTTTACAAAGATGCTTTTCAAAACTTTAGAATAGATATAAGGAGTCTCATACGTACAAAACAATAATGTATAATGACTTTCAAGAAATAATTCCTCAATACAGTAAAGCCTGTCTATAACGATATTGTAGGGACCTAGAAAATATATTGATACAGACAGATTATCCCTATAGACAGTTTGAGGATTTGCGCATCCAATGGTTATGTGTGTGCGCATGTATTTATATACTAATATATTTTATTACGCTCATTGATTAATCTTACAATTAAATAGCTGATATAAAATTGTATTTTATAAACATTTTAAGTATGCAATTTTATATATTAAAATAAAATTTTATATTTAAGCTTTTTTTTTTCAAGAACTTCAAAATGAAAAGTTTAGTTGAAAACTTTGTCAGTATCGTCATTTCCGATACCTTTGTATCAGTCCGGTTGTTATCCACTTTTTTTTTTTCCACAGCATCTTCAAAGCCTTTTCTTTTTATTTCCAAATTAGCTATCGTCGACTGAAAGAACAAGTGGTCAGAACAGGTTTATGCCCACCAGGAGTCGCAGCAACAAAGATCTGTGCACATTCCAGTCGCTAGCTCTCCCTGCTACAACAGGCTGTGGTTTCTAGCCCCTTCTCACTCCGACGTTCTTGACCATGTGGTCAAAAGAAGCAAAAACAAACAAATCGGAATTGTATTGTACCAGCTTTTCAAGGAGGTAAAATTATCGTTATGGACAGGCGAGTTTAAAAAGTGACTATCGTTGTAGGCAGGTTGAGCATACATTGAGTAAATAGGAATTCCGTCAGGACCAAAGAAAATATCGTCATAGGAGGTTTATCGCTATAGATAGTACAGTTATACACAGATTTCACTGTATATACATTTTGCAAACAATATTTTTTATCTGAATCAACTTGATAATCTCCATTCCAATTATTATGTTTAGAAAATATCATGCCAAACATATGACAAGAACAAAATTTTTTCTTAGGAAAATGCTATTATACATAACATTACTGATGAAATTTTTTCCTGCACAATCACAAAAATAGGGTTTCTTATATGTAAGATTTTGGTAATGTGAACTGAGACGAACTATGCGAAATTGTTCAACTCAGTTCACATAGCATATTCGAACTATGCGAACTGAGATGAAGTATGCGAAATTGTATTATTGCATACTCCACAAAAATAACATTTTTCTTTCATATCATGAATAGTTCACTGAAAAGAACTTAGAGAGAAAATATTTTTCAGCCAGCATATATTACTAGATTAAGTTTTTTCATTTGTATGAATTCGATAATGATAATTTAAATAAAGTTTCTGAGAAAATCACAAGAATAAGGTTTTTCTTTTGTGTGAGTTCAATAATGCATATGCAAATTACCTTTCTGGGAAATTCTTAACCACATATATTACAAATATATGGTTTTTCATTTATATGTATACAACAATGGATACATAAATTTTCTGGGAAGATTTTTTACCACAGAGATCACATGCATACAATTTTTCATTTATATGAATTCGATGATGATAATTTAAATGTGCTTCCCTAGAAAAAGTTTTACTGCACACATCACAAGAATACGGCTTTTTATTTCTATGAGAACGATAATATCTAATTAAAGTTGATTTGAGAAAAAAACTCTGTTACATAAGTAAAAAGAATGCGGTTTTTCCTTTGCATAAATTCTATAATGTCTATTTAAATCAATTTTATGAGAAAATTCTTTAGCGCACTTATCACAAAAATATAGCTTTTCATTTGTATGATAACGACAATGTGTATTTAAAGTTGAGTTTCGAGAACATTCTTTACTGCATAAATCACAAAAATAGGGTTTTTCATTTGTATGAGTTAGAAAATGCTAATTTAAATGAATTTTTAAATAAAACTGTACTGCAAATAAACTGTATACTGCACATTTCACAAGAATAGGGTTACAATTTTTCACATGTATGAGTACGATAATGCATAGTTAAATTGCCCTTCTGAGAAAATTCTTTGCCACATACATCGCATGAATAAGGTTTTTCATTTGTGTGAGTTCGATAATGATTATTTAAAGTTGATTTTTGAGCAAATTCCTTATTGCATACATCACAAGAATAGGGCTTTTCTCTTGTATGAGTTCGAATATGCTGATTTAAATGACTTCTCATAGAAAACTGTTTACTGCACATTTCGCAAGAAAAAGGTTTTTCTTTTGTATGAAAACGAGAATGTTGATATAAATGACTTTTCTGAGAAAATTCTTTACCACATATATCACAAGAATAAGGCTTTTCCCTTGTATGAGATTGATAATGCCGATTTAAATGATAATTATCAGAAAATTTTTTACTGCATATATTACAAGAAAAAGCTCGTTTCGTACGAGAGCGAAAATGTCCATTTAATTGGCATGTCTCAGAAAATTTCGTACCATAGCTATTGCATGTGAAATCTTTCTTACCCAAGGAAGTTACAGTTTCGACATTTGTATCTGGATCAATTGCTTCCATGCACAAATTACTAACCAAATGCGTTTCATTCGCCGTCTCCATTCGGTATGTTTTGTACTGACTTTTCTAAAAAATTAGGTGAAGTCGTATCAAGGAAAATCATCCACTAAGAATTGTAAAAAGTCGGCATACTGTTTTGCTTTAGCTGAAGAATCACCTTTCTTCTGCTGCATCCGGTCACCCTCAGAAGTTATCTGGTAAAATAATAATAATAATTAATTCCATTTAAGGTATTAAAAGCATTAACAAGTTAATCTTTAACAAATCAAAGTTTTCCCCTCTTGACTTTTTATAAATAAATGTTTCAACAAAAAACTTAGGAAAAAAATTTAAAAAATTCGGGAATTTAATTAAAAATGTTTTTAAAAACATGCTTGTAAGAGTAGCACACATTTTTTATTTTAATTATTTACTACTAATACTTTACTATATAAGATCTACTACTTTATATTATAAGACCTTGAAATCAATTTTCTCTCAAATTCGCTAACAGACAGCGCTAGTCGCATGAAATCAGAAATTAATTAAATTAATCGATTATCTGATAATTAAGTCTTAAAAATGTTAGTTACTATATTGTCACAGAGAACACACAAGTGTACACAATTTCATAACTCGAGCACATCAGGAAATGAGCGAAAAATCGATTACAAAATCAACCAGAGGGAGCGGTCTCTCCTAAACTTTCTCGTATGCTTCCCAAAAAGGTGTCATTTCCCCTCTCAACCGCGCGGATAAAAAACGCGAACCTTCTGTAACCCAGAATGCCATGACTATCCACGAGTTTCTCTTAGCGAGCGCCAAGGTCACGAATACCGACAAGCGCTCGCCAAGACGCAAAATGGCCTTGCATCATAGTAAGAAAATTCAATATGCAATTTGAACGCCTTTTTTTTTTAACCGACTGAAACACAAATTGGACACAGATCTATAATTAAGAATAGAAGGCCACTTACCAAATTTCATTTATCTAAGTCGTTGTGTTAAGGAATTATCGTGTTCACAAGCATGCGATTATACAGACCGACAGACAGTCATCTCTTTGACGGATTTGATAAAAAATTTGATACGGGCATGCACTCCTGATGATAAAACTGTGTACCAAATTTTATCCACGTAGCTATTTAAGTTTTTGAGTTATTGTGTTCATATGAATGCGGACAGGCGGTCAGACAGACTTCCTGTGGACGGATTTTGTCGAAAATTTGAGTAAAACTCTAATAGTTTTCGAGTTATCGTGTTCACAGACAGACAGACATAATTCCAAAATTGTGGTTTTCGGACTCGGGGTGGTCTAAAACGTGAAGATTCATCAAAATCTCAAGTTCGAATTTTTTTGACGGTTGCAATACTTTCTCTTCGTATACGAGAAGTAAAAAGCTAATAAAATGCCTTTTATATTTACCATTAATTTTATACTGATTAAAATATAATTGTTATAACTCTTCTAATTTATATAATAAACATTGAAAAGATTTACAAGAAGTTGAAGTAAGTGTTATAAAACAAATAAAAAGATGCAAGAAAATGTGACACTTGAAAACAAAACTGAGACAAAATCAAAACAAATAAAAGGTAGACAAAATGATTTACCTGTCTTTAGGCGATTAATAGAATTTAGTATGAAAACTATTTTTTATTTTCAAACAATTTAAACTGCCCCGGTTGAATCCATATTATTAATTTTCAGACAATTATTTTATCGGATACTATCGTGTTTTCCCGAAAGTAGGACCAAACCGAAAAATAAGCCCTACGGATCGTTTCAAAATGCCGAAACAGCACTTCTGGACGATTTTCCTGCGGAAAGGGGTGACAGGCAATGGGTAAGATTAGAGCATTTTCGGAGTTCTTTATTAGGTCACGCTAAGTAAAATGTAAACATGAACCCCTAAAAATTTTACAGAAATTTTAGCCCATAGACATAATGTTAAAATAACCTCTATTAAGAACAACTCAAAACCCTCTGAGCAGCCAGGTTGATCACCCATTCCAACTTAAATGAAATACCTTCCTTTCGTCTCGCTGACCTTGGACATTTTATTAAAAGAAAAGGAGGAAAAACATACTCTCAAAAACAACAACAGAAATCAGATTGAAATTAATCATTCCTCACCTAATGTGAAAAGAAATGTGAACTTCGGCCTCTATTATGGCTGAGCATTCAAGAGCTTATGTGTACCTTCAGACGCTGAAAGAAGGTGCTGGTATGAGTTGCAAATGAAACTTTCAGCTCAACATACTTCAAGAAGACAGGTGATATTGTTCTTCAACAATTACTCATGAAACAAATAGGGATTTATTTTTCCAATTAGAAAAAACAAAAACGAAAAAAGTTGTTTCCACAGAAGCTAAAATATCCAAGTAAACACAAATTGTATATATATTTTTTTAAATTAGAAATTTTCAAATAAAGAATATTTCTTTACTTTAGATGATTCATAAAATTTGTTTTATCAGAAATAACGAATCAGGGCTTGTTTAAATACATATTTCGTACTTCCAAATATGAAACCAATCTGCTGTGGACAATTTTCCTTGGAATGGAAGATGCCTGTTGTAGAGAGGTTTCAATGTATTTTGCAAACACAGATATGGCAAATTTTACCAGTTTTTAACATTTCTGCTGCCAATCCCTGTGACAGAAAATTATTATGCTTTCTGCGACAAGCTTCATTAATACCCAAATCTTTATGCAAGAATATTCCATGAAGTAAGAATTTACCAATGGACAAAAATCTAAGAGTAATTCATAAATAAAGTAAAATATTTAGTTTAACAAATTCAGCTTTATTTAGTGTTTAACTGATGTTTAAATAAAACACACAAAAACTGAAAGGTCAACCTCCCTCTTTTTCTTTCATCTGATCCAGAATGTTTGAAAGTGATTGATTGTCTGCAGAAAACGAAAATAGTTCTGCGGAACGATCTCGGTGCTTTTGCATGAATATCTTAATTCCTCCCAAAATATAATTTGTTTCCAAAATGAAAATCTTTCTGCGGGAAACCTTTGCCATTCTGTGACAATGTCGCCATGTCACAGCGATTCTGTCACGGGGCTGCCAATATTACATAACAACAGAAAATAATTCCTCATTAATTTAAAACAAATACAGACAGGAGATACTCGGAATACAGTTTTGGCTTAGAGAATTCATATATAACATTTATGTGCTACACTTTTCCAATGCTTCAAAAATCAAAAATGATGAGAAAAATCTTGATAAAATAGAATACACATTTGATTTCTTTTTCCTGCCACTTTGACTTCACAAAAATGCAAATAAATATCACAACAAAATTTTTTTATTATATGGAAAATAAATGAAGTTTTTATGAGACTAGTTACATCTTCCTGGGCATAATTATGTGAATTGTCCAATTAACTAATCTGAGATAATGTGGCTACATAATGAGATTTGCAAGAGGAAAATCTTTGGAAATTGTAAGGATCAATATCACTCTGATTCTTTGCAAACAAATTACCAGGATGAAGAAAAGTTGGCCAAGGTATTCCCAAAATTACTGAATATATAATGCACGAGGAAATTTAAAGTTTCTAATTGAAAAAAAAAAAAAAAAAGTTGAGCAATTATAACACAGCCAAGAAATTTAATAGAATAAGTTAAAAAATTATCAATAAATTATTATTCTAGCATCAAGTATCTAACACTATTATGTTTAAGATTAGGTATCTGCAAATTTAAGTAATGAAAGTTATTATTAAGACATTTAAAAAAATTGGTACTTTTCATTATTTTGACAGCAGTTTTTGTAAAACATAAAAGTTCCTACAAAACAGGGATGTAGTGGAGCCAAAACACGGTGGACCACCATTCCAGCACTACTTTTTTTTTTGTTAAGAGAAAAAAATAAGAAAATATTATGAAAACGTCCTTAAAACAGCTAAATTTTTGGCACTCAGGTTAGAGTGTCCTGGCCCTGCTTTATTTTTTCATGAGAAATAAACAAGAAAAAATTGTGAAAATGTCGTTAAAACAGCTAGTTTTCACCCAGGTTAGATAATTCCAGCACTGCTTTAGAGCATCTCGGCACTGCTTATTTTGCGACTACATCACTGCCGCAAAAGTTTTAGTTTTCTATTACAGAAGTAGCTACTGAACTCTACAGAAGCATCCTATGCATCAAATTACATGATTTTACTATGGAATTTTTAATACTAGATATATATATATAGATATAAAGTTTCTTATCAAAAATTATTGAGCACTTATAATGCAGTCACAAAACATGGTGAAATAGAAAATAGAACACAAAAGGCGACATTATAAGATTATCCAATCAAAATGCAAACTCTAGCACAGCATTCCAATTTCAATTTGTACATTATAAACATGTAACTTGAAAACTCATTTTTGTTGGGAGGATAAACAGTAAAATATCTGAAAAGCCTGAAATTATTCTCCATTTCAAATAGGAAATTTGAAAAGAAAATTATCAAAGACTGCCTCATGCATAATAATACTAGGTTTAGGTTTAGTAGAAAGGCATGTTTGAAACATATGCTTACTATAAAGCCGCTTTGTCTTGAATTGAAGAAAAAAAATTGAGAACTAAGTTTCGAATTGAGGACTACACATAAGAGTCGGCATCACCTCCCACTAGTGATGTGCCTTTCATAATAGTATTGTAAGGTAAAAACATGTGTTTTGTCATTAAATAATAATAAAAATCTGAGTCAATCAATTCATTTCATGCATGTGATGTTTGGTCATAGCGTACAAACAAAATGAATTTTCTTACATATATTTTTAAGGTTGAAATCTACAAGTTGGAACACACTCTTAGTAAAACAGCGCCATTGCGCCAAAGCAAGATGGTAAACAAACGTGCATTGGTCACAGTTAAAAGTTAATCGTTTAATCTTTTTTCAAACCCATTGCGTTTGTGGTTGCACTATCTCCCGTTTTAAATGTAGAATTTCAACAGAACTACTAGCTTTCCTATCTCATTGAATGTACAGAATATGCTACTTTTAATTATTCTAATAAAGCAGGAAAAATAGCGCTTGCGATGCCTGCAGCATCTGAAGTGGGCAAATTTTTTTAACTTAAAAAAACATCAGCGGCTTCGCTTTCAGCAGAGTGGGATCCAAGCAGCTTCGCTAGCTTAGCGAATGTACGGAATCAGCTTCTTTTAATTACTCTAATGGAGCAGCAGAACATTTGCCCTTAGTAGCATTTAAAACAAGTACAACTTCAAAAATTCCACGCAAACGATTTTTATTACTAGGCAAAGAAAAAATCTCTCAATTATATGATCGGAAAAATATATAATCACTAAATAAACCCAAGTTCTATTTGTCATTTATTTACAAATTGAAATCATACTAATTAAAATACATTTTCTTATTTAATTAAATATTTTAAGTTATTTAAAAATCCGCATAGTATGTAAACAACTCAAATCACGCAAAACGCTTGCCATGACGTAAGCAATCTAGCCGATGGGTTGCCAATGGAACTAATCCGCTCGATTCCTCAGGTCTGATTATACTTCGTTCAGTTGTATTGCTTGAGAATAAACAAGAAAAAATTGTGAAAATGTAGTTAAACAGTATTTTTTGTCACCAGGTTAAGATCATTCCAGCACTGCTTTAGAACATCTCAGCTTCTGCTTATTTTCACTACATCACTGCCACAAAAGTTTTAGTTTTCTATTACAGAAAGCTACTGAACTCTACAGAAGCATCCTATGCATCAAATTACATGATTTTACTATGGAATTTTTTAATTAATATATATATATAGATATAAAGTTCTTATCAAAATTATTAGGCACTTATAATGCAGTCACAAAACATGGTGAAATAGAAAATAGAACACAAAGGGACATTATAAGATTATCAATCAAATATAAACTCTAGCACAGTATTTCAATTTGTACATTATAAACATGTAACTTGAAAACTCATTTTTTGTTGGGAGGATAAATTAAAATATCTTGAAAAGCCTGAAATTATTCTCCATTTCAAATGATTTGAAAAGAAAATTATCAAAGACTGCCTCATGATTAATAATACTAGGTTTAGGACTTTGAAAACGTAAACGAATGCTTACTGCGCGTTTGTGAAATTGAGGAAAAATTGAGGACTCAGTTTGAGTTAATTCACGCAAATCGGCATCACCTCCCACTAGTGATGTGCCTTTCATAATAGTATTGTAAGGTAAAACATTGTTTTGCCATTAAATAATAATAATAATAATAAAATCTGAATCAATCAATTATTCATTTCATGCATGTGATGCTGGTCATAGAGTACAAACAAACTGACACAATTATATTTTAAATTTAAATCTACAGGTTGGTCTTGAGGGTATCGACTATCTTTGAAACCCATTAGCATTGTTAGTTTACCATCTCCATTCGTTAATGCATTTCAACAAATTCTAGCTTCCTATCTCATTGATATGCAGAATATACTTTACAATTATTCTAATAAAGCAGGAAAAATCGCGCTGTGCCTGCAGCATCTAATGAGGCACAGGGCATTTTTTACCTAGCGGCTGCTTTCAGCAAGTGGGATCAGTAGCTTCACTAGCTTGTAGATAATAAGATCAGCTTCTTTAATTACTCAGATGGAGCAGCAGAACATTTGCTGCCCTGAAGTAGCATTTAAACAAAATAACTTCAAAATTCCATCAAAGCGATTTTTTATTACAAGGCAAGAAAAAATCTCTCAATTATATGATGGAAAAATATATAGTCACTAAATATAAGTTCTATTTGTCATTTATTTACAAATTGAAATCATACTAATTTAAATACATTTTATCATTTAATTAAATATTTTAAGTTATTTAAAAATCCGCAAAGTATAAATAACTCAAATCCACACTAAAGCGCTTGCCATGGCGTAAGCAATCTAGCGATGGGTTGCCAATGGAACTAAGCTCGATTCCTCAGGTAACCATATTGGCGATGAAATCGGTGTGCTCCAACTTGTAGATACCAACCATTTTTAGTTTCACATAAAATTATAGTAGTATCTTTAATATCTACATGTGAATGAATACAGTATATCTTCCAAAGTTCTAGTATACACTTATCAAGCAATTACTGTCCGAAATTTAAAATAATAAGACTTATTATCTATAAGAAGCTGAAAAAAAAACACTTTTATATATCAATAGTTTTATAAGAATTGAATTCTTATTTTTCAAAATCTCCTCTGATTTATCTATCAATCTGAAAGATTTAAAGAAGATAATTTAAATTTTATGGAAGATAACATATGATGCAAGAAAATGTGAAAATAGATTTTAAAAAAATGCTAAGACAAAATGAAAACAAATAAAACAAGACGACATGATTTACCTTTGTACACAATTCACAACTACTGACGGAGTAAGTATAAAAATTTATATTATCAGACAATTTATACTGCATCATAGTTGAATCTATATAATTAATTTTAAGATAAATTTTTATCGATATTATAACCATCATCCCTGTAGTTGTTCATCAATCAGTTGCAGAGCAGAGCATACTTGCTTCCCGTTCAACAACAGAGAAACCAATAGCGCTTCTGTCTGTCGTTTCTCTTTTGTTGTCGTTTTAACACTAATGATATCATGATTGATTTGAAAATTAATTCTTAGAAATTTCGAACTCTTTTGTAATTAGATTATTTGAGTAGAAATATGGACTTGTCTTTTACAGTTGCATTTCTAGTTTATTTAAAAAACTGTCGACATTCCATGATCAAAGTAATTTGTGGAACAAATCTGGTGAAAGCAGGAAAAATATATTGTTATTTTTTTTTTTAAGCCTAATTTTCATTAAGGAAACTCATTCTATTTTCATAAGCTGTAAAATATATTTATTTTAGAATAGGGGTTTAGGAACTGTAATTGGTGGAGTAATTCTTTGAATTTTGTACCGCATTTAAAACAATTGAGAGAGATTCGAATCTCTAGTTCAAAAATATTGTAGTATGATATTGTTTTAGGCGTAATTCATCCATCTTGTTCTCGTCTAGCAGATTACATCAGCGTTGCTTCTGTGTGTCACCATATTAACATCACGCAATTTACAGAAGAATGCTTCCGAAAAAACATAATGATTTTTTTTTAAAATCTAGTGTTCTACAGTATGTTAAACTGTAGGTTAGAAATAAACTAAAAGTCTAATAATTATTTTGCTTGAGTCTCACGATAGTTATTAAAATATCCACTTGATTATTCACAAATCCCATTATTTTGATGCAAGTGGTACATAAAGAGAAAAACGCAATGGTAAAACCAAAGTGTACGGTACATCTCTCGCCAAAGCTGACGCCAAATCATGAAAAATTCGCCAAACGTCACCATGTTACCACATTTACCATGTTACCGTCACCATTGGTTATCATTCAACGAATTTTCGCCAAAAAGAATTCAAGTTTGGCGCCGTACCACACTTTGTTGGAGTATTTATTAAAATTAATAAGTTGTACGGAAATAAAATTAGTAACTTTGGAAAGCTAATTTTTTTGATTTTTCAATGTGGTGTAAAATGGTCCTTGTGCAATTATAGGGGTTGGGTTGTAGGGGAAAAATGCTAAATTCTGATTGATTAATTTTTAATTTAATCGATCTAATTAAAATTTTGAAAATCTTTCTTAATGAGCAACTACTATCAAGAATAGGGTCAGGTGGGGTAAAATGGGTAGTCCAAAATATATGCTTATAAAAAACAACATATTTTTAATTTTTTGAATTGGATGTTATAGTTAGCTGTTCGACTTCCATTTTCTCCACTGATATTTTTTCACAGTTTCTTTATAAGTGGGTGGTAACATATTTAAACTGAGTGAACAAGTTTATGCCATATGTTATGTTTTCTAACTTTCCTACCAGGACCAGATTATTGAAGGAATTCTTATTATGGAATTAGGATAAATAACTTTTTTTTGGGCCTTTCGCTGCATGTTTCATTGCCATTTAAGGGGAAAAAAATCTTGTTTTTAAGCTCATATTTAGAAAATAGAGATAAAATGATATATAGGTTAGGTAACATTTCTGCATCTTGGTAGGATAAATCACAGCAGTTTATTTTCCTTTTAAATAAATAATTCATATTTATAATTAAATTGAATATTAATGAAAACATAAATTTTCCATATCATATACTAGTTAAAAAAAGTTCCTGCACCTACAGATCAGGAAAATTACCAGTTTTTTTTCTCATGAAGAAGAGGAGCATATTGTTAAATCTATAAAATCTGTGGCAAGATGTGGTTATCAGAAGAGAATTAAGTGTATAGTTAAAACCTAAATGCAAATCCACACAAAATAACACTTTCTTTGGCAGATGCCAAAGTTTGCAACAGATGTTCCTGTTTTCTTTGATATACCTTCAAGTTCTCAGAACCTGTCTTTGCTTCCACCTCAAAAGAGTGAATCACAAAGCACAATTTCTTCCAACATACAAAGATCTGAAATGCACAAATTGTCAATGTATCACTAAAAGCTTCAAATTTCACAACTGCATACATGAATA